>BSBK01008823.1:0-209388 GCA_027943335.1 Chamaecyparis obtusa
ATCTACCAAAGGATGTTAGAAGACAACATATTCCAAAATAAATTTGCATCCTTTTTAAGCCCAACAATATGACCAGTAATAATTTCTAGAATATTCACATTTAAAGGATAAATAATGCCAAACATGTTCCAGATCTCTTTAGCAAAAATGAAATAAAAAAAAATATGTCTACCAAATTCAGGAAGTCTGCAAAGGCTGCAGATATCATTCATGTGACCATCTTTTCTAATAGGGAGTTTGTCAAGCAGAGCCAACCACTTGAAACATTTGATTTTAGGTTCAACAGGACCTTTCCAAAGAACATCAAAATACTTCCTCCAAGACACAGAATCAAGAGAGGAATACCATATAGTATTGATATGAGTAATAATATTATCATTATGATCAATGATTTTATAGATATTCTTAGCTTTCCATAATGACCCCATACGGCCATTTTCATTTTAAGTACCAATGAGAGTCCACATGACAGTTATTAGGCAGCTCTTTGGTAGCCTTGACAACCATGTTATAGGTCTTCTTTTGGGAATCCGGAATATTGAATCTGTTCTTAAGCTCATCCCAATTGATGAGTTTATCATTTTCAAAAAGATCAACAAGCTGAGAAATCCCCATTTTAGACCATAGCCTAGCTGAACATCCTAATATTTATTAAAATCATGCTTATTTTTTAAATTTTTAAATGTTAAAAAATAAAATAAAAATAAACTATTTTTTTTACCAGATCCATTAGATTTCCACAATTCATATTACTAAGTATTAGTTTCTGGATTCAATTGTGTAGCATTTTTTAACCATCAACGTTTTGGATCATATTACATGATCCATCATCAAGATGCTGCTAGAGAGAGAAGAAACATAAAATGATATGTTGCAGATCTAGCATACAATAAAAGAAGAGGGAGAGAGGAAGAGGGGAGAGAGAAGACACCTGTGCACGTAGATCCACAATGACAAGACCTAAACACCATTCCCAATGAGATAACAAGAGAAAATATGAAAATGATATAGGACAAAAGTAAATTGACATAAAAGAGAAAAAAATTGATATATATATATATATGTGTGTGTGTGTGTGTGTGTGTGTGTGTGTGTGTGTGTGTGTGTGTGTGTGTGTGTGTGTGTGTATGTGTGTATATATATATATATGTGTATATATATATATATGTGTATATATATATATGTATATATATATATATTCGTATATATATATGTATATATATATATATATATATATATATATATATATATGTATATGTATATGTATATATAGATATATATGTATATATAGATATATATGTATATATAGATATATATGTATATATAGATATATATGTATATATAGATATATATGTATATATAGATATATATGTATATATATATATATATATATATATATATATATATATATATATATATATATATATATATATATATATATATATCTATATATATATATATGTATATATATATATATGTATATATATATATATGTATATATATATATATGTATATATATATATATGTATATATATATATATGTATATATATATATATGTATATATATATATATGTATATATATGTATATATATATATATATGTATATATATATATATGTATATATATATATATATATATATATGTATATATATATATATATATGTATCTATATATATACATATCTATATATATATATACATATTTACATATATATATATATATACATATATATATATATATATATTCGTAAGTAAGCACAAATAAATAAACATAAATAAATAAGCAAGACTAAAAATAAATTTACATAAACGAAAATAAAACATGAATAAAAACAAATTATAAATTTATTTACGTTATGTTAATAAACATAAACATACATAAATGAACATAAACAAGAAGAAATAAACATTAACTAAAAACAATTATTAGTATTTATTTATGTATATTGTGAGTGAACACACATAAATAGACATAAATAAATAATAATAAACAAAAATAAATTAACATAAACGCAAATAAAATAAACAAAAAGAAAAAGAAATCTATGCCTAAATAATTATATGTTTATGTTTTTTTTTTTTACATTTTAAAATAAATAAAATCTCTTCTTTATTTTTTTCTATATTTTTAAATAAAAGATTTATAAAAAAAATAAAGAAAAATGTATTTTTTTGTTTGAATTTTCTATTTATTTATTTTTCACCATTTGAAATTAACGTTTTTACCATAAAAATAGATTATAATTAAAGTATAACATTTAGAAGGAATTAGAGAAAATATTATTAGTTAATTGTACTTTTTGTTAATAGAGTTTGATGAAAAAATAATTTATTGTGTGTATAAACATAAAATTCTTCAAAGAAAAGAAGTCATGAATAGACCTCTGAGTCATGAAATAGCATTTGTGTTTTGGAAGAGACTGATATTTATGCAAGTCTAAGACAATGTGTAGGCAAGTGCACTTATAGTATTGTTCTTGGAGATATTTTTGGCCTTGGTATACTTTGAAAAAAAAGTTAGACATCTATCAAATTATGAAGTATAGATGGCATTTCTTAGATATGTAATTGAAACTACTCTTGTATACATATTATATGCAAATAGTGATCACATGAGATTACCATAACTAAATTGCATGGTGTTGAATTTTATAATATGACATAATAATTTAGCTATGATGTCAAGGAAAATCTAGAAAACCTACTAGCCTATGATTTGCATTAAAAGTATAGATTCAAGACTACCAAGCCTAATATCAATATAATCTTCGCATGTTAATGGGCATTTGTGGGTTCATCCATCTTCAACTAAAGAGAAGACTATGGAGTAGTTAGAGTCGAAGAAAGGATGGATCAAAATTAATTTTAATGGGATGTCTAAGAGAAATATGGGACCTTTAGGGTTAGGATGGGTGGCTCAAGATTGGAATGGGAACATTCTAGCTTTGGAAGCTCAAAAACTTGAAGATGGATTTTTAGCATTGTAAACTGCATCCATATGCAATTTTTTGCCTAGCTAGGCCCTATATTTAGCATGTATGGTCTCCCACATCTGATCGCACTTTCCCAACTCAATTTTGTATTTCATTCTAGCTTCCTTTTTCAAAATAGGACCTCGAGTCCCAATTTGAGGCCACATTGGAGGGACCTGGGCACCCCGCTCCTAGGAGCATACATGAGAGGTTTCATCCTTGTTGACAACCTCTTCCTTGATCAGAAGTGTATATCTACTATAAAAGATCTATCACTTACGATACATAATGTGTTATCATTTCCCTTGCATTTACTCTTGGAGGGAAAAGATTCCTTATTTATTTTCATGTGATGCCTTTTCTTACCTTTATTAGGGATTCTCTCTTATATGAGAGGTGTGTATCCTTGATTGCAACTTGTTCCTTGTTTAATGTCCATCATAAACAATTCCTTTAGTTGGGGGCTTAAAGTGTATTATCTTTCATCAAGAATCCCTTTTTACCTAGTACTAGGGGGAAAATGGTGTATTCTTGTTCTCCTTCCCCTCTTTTTGTCAAAGATGTTATTTTTGTTCAGGAACTCCTCTTGTAGGTAGATGTTTTAGAACAAAGATCTCTTCCCCTTAAGGATCCCTTTACACTTGTTGCAAGACATCATTTTACACAATTATCTATTCCTTAGCTTAAAAAGACTTATGCCTCTTTGGCTAAGGTTGCAAGTACATTGTTGCTTAAAGGATATCCAAGTACAATTTTATGTCCATCATAAACAAATCCTTTAGTTGGGGGCTTAAAGTGTATCATCCTTCATCAAGAATCTCTTTTTACCTAGCAATAGGCGGAAAAGGGTGCATTCTTGTTTTCCTTCCCCTCTCTTTGTCAAATATGTTATTTTTGTTCAGGAACTCCTCTTGGAGGTAGATGTCTTGGAACAAAGATCTCCTCCTCTTAAGGATCCCTTTACACTTGTTGCAAGATATTTTTTTATACAATTATCTATTCCTTGGCTTAAAAAGACATATGCCTCTTTTTTTGAGGTTGCAAGTACATTGTTGCTTAAAGTGTATCTTTGTGGCATTGTAGGTGGCTATCCTTGTTCTGTGTTTCCTTAAGATGTCATCATAGCTCTATGTTTTCATCTTAAGAAGGGGGCATATATGTGGCCTCCTTGTATATTATAGAGCAGATTCCTTTGGAGACAATTCTTCCCTTGGGGAAATCCTTTTGCACCATTTGTTTGTAGATTTCTTTGGAGACAATGTTTTCATTGGTTATATTTTGCACCAATTTATCAAATTCCTTTGGAAATAATATTTCCCTTGGGGAAATCCTTGTATATTATGTAGTGGATTCCATTGGAGACAACATTTTCCTTAGAGGAATTATTTTTCAATATTTTATAAATCAGATTCTTTTGGAGGCAATGCTTTCCTTGGGGCAATCCAATTTTTTTTTTGCAGATTTCCCAGGAGATAATGCTTTCGTTAGTTATCTTTTTGCACCGTTTTAGAAAATTCCTTTGGAGATGGTGTTTTCCTTGGGGAAATCTTGTATATTATATAACATTTTCCTTCAAAGACAACATTTTCCTTGGGTCAATCCTTTTATTTTCATATTTCCTTAAAGGCAACTCTTTTTTGGTTATCTTCTTGCATCGATATAGCAAATTCCTTTGGAAACATTATTTTCCTTCGGGAAATTCTAGTTTGGCGGATTTCCTTGCATACAATACTTTGCTTGTTTATCATTGATGGGTTGACTAGCATAATATAGCTTGCTAGACTATCAACTCCATCTTTGCACCGATATCCTCTCTCTCTCGGGATGAGTGGAACTAGCATAGCTCACTTTCTAGAATATTTCCTACTCTTCCTCTTTTGTCTCATAGATCATTCAACATAATACAACTTATTGCCTAGTTTAATCTGTGCTCTTTCATGTAACTACTAGCATAACACACTTTGTTGGCTTGTGTAATTCATGTCTTCCCTTTTCTCTCTCCTTCACAATCCCATACGTGTAACACACTTTACTAGTTGTTTGATCATGGAGTCTTGTCTCATCTTTGATGTGTGCTCTTACTCTTCCTAATGGGACCACTTGTGCTCTTACAATAGCATTATGAATGTGATACTAGTGGTTGAGACATTTTTTCCATCGAGGTCTCTTCATGTAGTTGATTTGGAGCCTTTGTTTTTAGTACTAACCCCTTTTTTGTGTGTATTTTGTTTTTTTTTGTGCCCTTGCACGTGGTTGTTTGATTTAAGATCCTTGGTTTGGAAGGCTTGTTCTCTTGAAATTAGTGACATCTTATCTCTTTGAGTCTTATGATGTGAACATCCACTATCAATTACCCATTCATCTTTCTCCTCAACATGTGCAACAAGGGATTTTTCCACATTCGTGCAATTAGTAGTCTCGTTAGGGGTCGTATGTTCTTCCTTAATAGCAATAAACACCCATTCATATTCACTTTTACCACCTTTCTTAGATTCTTCATCAATCACACCTTCATTAGTAGAATAATAACATTTAATCTAATATCTGGGTTGGGATTTCCTAGGCTTATGCTTTGGAACTCTTTTAGGACACCTTGAAGCAAAATGACCAATTTTATTACAAGAAAAACATCTTAGAGGTAACTTCCCTTAATACTTCCAACTCCTTTAGGTAATATCTTCGCAATAAGAGCTTCAAGTTCTTCAAGATTTATCTCTTCTTCTTCAATCTCTTCCCAATCCTTTGTATATCTAGCTATACTCCTAGAAGAACTCTCTCTCTAATCATATCTTTTCTTATCCTTAGAAATAGTATCTTTGAATGCAAACTCAACTTTAGGAAGTTCATTACTAAATTCACTTATCTCAAAAGAAGATAACTTACCAACCATCATGACTCTTGTCACATTTGTCACCATTCAAATCTCTTCAATAGCAACAACCTTGTGTCTACAAGCAAGGGACAAGGACCTGAGAACCTTAGAAACAACCTTTGTTTCCTCCATCATTTCACTAGCACATCTAATACCACAAATAAGCTTATTAATCTTCTATATATAAGAGTCAATGCTCGCATCTTCTCTCATCTTCAATAATTCATACATTCCCTTCAAACTCTGTAACTTATCTTGCTTCACAAAGGCATCACATTCATGCAAGCTATTTAACTTCATCCAAGCCTCATGTGTAGTCTCCAATTCCATAATATTTGTATACTATGTATCAGATAGGGTTCTCAACAATGCTTCCTTAGCTTTGATGTTGTATTTATATTTCTTCTTCTCATCAACAATAACAATAGAAAGATTAGCAGGATGAGGCATATACATTCTCTATGATGTCCTAATAGTCTTCTCCAATGCATCTCAAGTGTGTCTTAATGTGACCTTGCTATATAGAATAGTTAGTGCCATCAAATATTGGACTTACCTTCTTAAAATTTGTCATCCTAGATCTTCTCGTGTGATTAAGCTTCTCAAAGAGGAACTAGCTCTTATACCAATTGATAGAAATAAGGCATCACACAACTAAGAGAGGGGGGTGAATCAATTATGTCCAAACACTTAAAAATTTGACCAACATAAACCTTAAACCTCAAATCTTATAATTAAGCATGCAACCAAAGATCCACAATACATTAGCAACACATAACACAAATTTTTTTTCATGGAAAACCATGTTAAGGAAAAAACCACATTGGGGATGGAACCCACAAGATGATGTACTCAGGTAAAATCACTATACATTGTTAAAGGTATTATAATGGGAATGCACTTTCATTTAGGCATGCCGCCTAGAGCTCACTACTCAAATAAAATAAGGGCTACAACCATGAGGAAGGCTCACTGCCTTACAACAAATACAAGGACTACAATCCACAACGCACAACAATCTACAAATCATGAACTAGATAATAACATCTTCAACATGCCTAAATCAATTCCAACAAAGTACATATTACAATCAAATATCTACCTCAATTGTATATTCCACGTGCACACTTATTCACACACCTTCAAACACAATCCACAAAGGGATACAATTACATTTATACAATTCATCAACCTTGAAAAAATAAACAAGGTTGGCTAAATTCTCACCACCTTAATTTCAAAGTTATAATCATACATGATACACTATTAATGTGAACCAATGAATTTTGGATAAGACATAGCATGGTCCCAAATCTTCATCCTCAAACATGCTAAGCATCCATAAATCACACCTCGAACATTCGCAACATGCCACATCACCAATTCAACTAAGAATAAAAAGAATATGAACTCACCAACAACAAAATCACCAAATACGATCACCTCGATCAATGCAAACTACCAACATGATAGGACCATGATCTAGAAACATCCACAAGCACCATGAATAACCATAAGAACGTTCACATCAACTCTAATCTCAAAAATCAATGACATCTCAGAACCAAACCTCAAAAACACAACAATAACCTCTGTCAATCAAGAAAAATTTATTGTGAATCTCCAAATAATGAACCAATAAATTTGAGGACACACATTAATGTCCCAAACATGACACATAGGTCCACATAACAAAATATTACAATACCAAACCAAAAACTAAAATATTGTCACCACTGAACATCCAAAAATACTAGTCTTAGCATACAAATCAATAATTCACTGAAATCACCATGTGAACCTCTATAATTTGACATGAATCAACTATATACATCCCTCAACACAATTGTCATTTCCATATATTTTATTCTTCACTATAGTAGCTACACCAAACCAATCATCTCATTGAACATCTCAGGAACACTGTCACAAATATAAAGAAAAACCAAAATGAAGAAGTCCTTGAACTCAATGTGAGATTTCAGAAAGCAATGCACAAGTTCTTCCAAGTCATGAGATTAGATGAGAAGGTGTGTTTGGAAACATATTTGAATGCTTTTGATGCCAAGATGGGATACCTACTCAGAGATAAAAACCCTAGAACTATTAGAGAAGCTCAAAGATTTGCTATAAATATTGAAAGCAATAGAAGAGTTTCTGGCAAGTTAGGGAGAAGAGAAGATCATAAGCCCCCTAGGTTTGGTAAGAAAGAAGTTGATAAACCTGCCAATGTAAAGCCTAGGGAGGATGATAACCTCAAGCAGATCCTAAATGCCTTGAAAGATCTAAAGCCAAATGAAAATAAAAGTAAATTTCAGGGAAATGATAGGCCTCCTCCCAATACTTTCAATAGATAGCATAGGTTACAAAATTTTCCCTACCATGCACAGTGGAAGGATGGGAAACCTACTGTTCCTAAGAGAAATGACCTAAAGGCTAATGATAAGACCCCTGACCCTTTGCAAAAGTATTCAGTCAATATGACTGATGAGGTCCCATGGTGCACAACATGCCAATCCCCTCATGATTCAAATTATTGTGTGATCTCTCAGAATATGTTTGAAAATGATGAACAAAGAGAGGAAGAAGATGAATCATATGATGACAGAGGCTGTGGAATGACTTTTGCTAAATTATTTGAAGAATTTGACTCTGAGGAGGAAAATTAAAATCAGGATGTGAATAATTCTCAGAGCAGAGGAGAGGCCTACCATCAACAGATCTTCTCTGATGAACAAGAGGAGGGAGTTGATGACATAAATAATAACTCCAAGGGGGTGGAAGAATTTTTTGTACTGAGAAGACCCTCTGATGAATAGATAGCCCAGATCATTGCTGATATGGTGACACGTGCCAGAATTAATTATGTCCTTAGAAACCGAACGGTTGGCAATACAAATGGTAAGCCAACAGGTGTATTTATTAAAAGAAATAAAGAAGACACAAAGCAGTTTGTTGTGAAAAATAAGGTTGTTGATGATGTCAAGAAATTTATGTTGAAGGGCATTGAGAAGAAAAGTGAGCCAAGCAATGTGCTCAAGATCAAGGCCAAAGCTCCAATAGAAAATATCCCATTTCCCCAACATGAAAGTAAATCAAAAGGGGAGAACAAGTTAGGAGCAGCAACACAGTTTGAGAATAGTGATGTCCCACAAGGCAAGCTAGACTTGTCTATTCTAAATTATGCACCTATTGACATGAACTAGTTATTATCCCAGATCACAGTTAAAGTACCTTTGATGGAAATGATGAGGATAAGTGAACACAAAGAGAAGGCCCTCACATGGATAAGTGGTGTTCTAGCCACAAATATCCAAGAACCAGTAAACACTAAGATGAAGGGTCAAACTCCAATTAAAAGGAAAGATACATAGGAGATTGTTTCAAAAATACCTTAGATCTACTTAGATACTAATGTTGTGAACAATTCTATGGGAACTGTTGACCCTTTCTTCTTGACATTGATCATAAATGATAAGATGTTAAAAAATTGCATGATTGACTCAGGAGCTTCAAATACCATCATGCCTGCTGAAATCATGAGGTCAATGGGATTGTAAGTTAACACCCCCCATGGGAGATGCCAAGCTATGGACTCCAGAGAAGTACCGGTAATTGGAAAAATCAATGTCCTTCCCTATAAGCTTGTTGCTTACCTAGGAAAACAACTGACTATGAGTGTCTTAGTTGTGGACATACCTCCCCAATATGGGATATTGCTATCAAGAAAATGGAGTGCAGCAATGGGAGGTAGTATCTAGTTTGATATGTATTTTTCCACATTGAACATCAATAATGAGAGTATCAAGGTATTCAGGGAGGTTAGAACTCCTCACATGATTGAATAAGAAACTAATGATGATAACATGAATTGTTTCCTTGATATTGACATAAACTCTTTTCAAGTACAGAGCAAAGAAAATGAAGATAAGGATGAATCTCCCCTCTTAGCTGAGGAAGAAAGTAATGTTATAGGTCAAAATGACCTCTGGACCATGTATTTTGATGGTGCGAGTTCTAAGGAAGGGTTTGGTGCAGGTGTGTTATTAAATTCCCCTGCTGAAAAAACTTTTAAGTTTTCCTTCACCTTACTTTTCACTTGTACCAATAACACTACAGAATATGAGGCTTTGTTGATAGGATTGAGATTAGCCTCAAAATACAATATCAAAAATCTCAGAGTTATTGGAGATTCAGAATTAGTTGTATCTCAGATGAGATCCAAATATGCATCAAGAAACAAAAGGTTAAAACAATATAGGAATGTTGTTTGGGATGAGATAGAACACTTTGATGCTTTCTGTATTGATTGGATGGATAGAAGCCATAATAGGATGGTTGATTTACTGGGTAACATTGCTTTAAGGCCAAAGGATATCACTTTTGTAGGGATATCTAAGATTGAGGTTCAAACCAGGCCTTCCATACCATATAATTTTGAAAACTGACAGGTTTTTGAAGATGATTTGGACATTTTAAGATTCTTGCATTATGATGCAAATTTTGGAGAAAAGGAGATTGATTTTGGTGAATGTATAAAAATGTCAAACAATAAGGACACTCTCCTTGGCAAATAAATTTTGCAACTCAAATCAAATAGGGTCCCAAAGGGTTTGGTGGTGCTAGAAAGAGAATTTGATAATCATGATAGTTCTTTTCAAAGAAATCCTTTGAGTAATCCTGAAGGTGTGTGGGAAATAAACTTAGGAATAGAGGAAGCCCCAAAAAATGTATATATTGGGGGAAGTCTGGCTCCTGAAATAAGAAAATCACTGATAAACCTTCTTAGGAAATATAGGCATGTCTTTGTTTGGTCTTATGATGACTTAAAGGCATATAGAGAGGATTTGTTTCAGCATGAAATCCCCTTTAAGGAAAACACCAAGCCTTTCATACAAAAGATGAGACTTGTCAACCCTACTTTGGCACCCAAGATGCAAGATGAGTTAAAAAAGATGAGTGATGCAGGTATCATTCAGCCTATCAGACATTCAACATGGGCCTCTAACCTTGTCCCAGTGAGAAAAAAGAATGGAGACATTAGACTCAGTGTGGCCTTTAGAAATTTGAACATAAATTCCTTGAAAGATAATTATGGTCTACCAAACATGGAAGCCATGTTGTAGAGAGTTACTGGTTTTGAATTAATGTCTATGATGGATGGGTTTTCAGGCTACAATCAGGTAGTTGTTAAAGAAACAGAGCAGTTCAGAACTACATTCACTACTCCATGGGGCACTTATGTATATGTTAGGATGCCTTTTGGTTTGACCAATGCTGGGGCTACTTTTCAAAGGTCCATGGATATAGCATTTGTAGATTTTATAAACAAATTTCTTGTTGTTTATCAGGATGATTTGATAGCTTACTCAGAAAGAAAATATCAACATTGTGGCCACCTGGAAAAAAAATTTGTAAGAGCTTTGGAGCATGGGGTTTCCCTTAATCCAAGGAAGTGTGCTTTTGGGGTAACTAAGGGTAAACTATTGGGTCACATTGTATCCAAGGATGGAGTTAGGATTGATCCAGAAAGGGTGGCAACAATTGACAAAGTGCCATTACCAAGAAATGTCAAAGGTATCCAATCCTTCTTTGGGCAGATAAATTTTGTAAGAAGATTTGTTACAAACTTTGCTGAAATCAGTGTCCCTATCTCCAAGATGCTTAAAAAGAATGCAAAGATTGAATGGAGTGAGGAGGCCAAGAAATATTTTTGTGACATCAAAAAGGCCATTAAAAGTGCTCCTGTATTGAGATCACCAGATTTCAGTAAGCCTATTCAATTTTTTTCATTTGCTTCTTATCTAATATTGTTGCAGTCTTGTTGCAAAAGAATTCAGAGGGTTTTGAACAGCCCATATCTTTTTTTAGTAAATCCCTGCAAGAAGCTGAGTTAAAGTATGATATAAATGTGAAATAGGCCTATGCATTAGTCAAGGCTATAAATTTTTTTAGATGTTATCTAGTTGGGGAAACTATAATTGCATATGTGCCTAATGCTATTGTAAAGGATATACTTGTTCAACAAGAGGTTTCAGGGAGAAGGTGCAGATGGATAAATAGAATACAAGAGTTCAACATTGACATCTAGATCACAAAGCTGGTAAGAGGACTAGGGTTAGCAAAACTTATGGCTCAAAGCAATTTAGATGCTAACCACATCAATGCTCTTGAAGAAGAATAGAGGCCATACATCTATGACTTGGATTGTTGTGAATGGTATAAGGATATCATTGTATATTTACAAAAAATGTTACTTCCCTCTAACATGGATGACCACAAAAAGAGAACTATGAAATTACATGCTTTGAAGTATGTAATTACTAAAGGTCAGCTATGGTGGAGAAGTAATGAAGGTGTCTTGCTGAAGTGTGTTGACCCTCACAAGGTTGAAGATTTTTTGTAAGCAATGCATGAAGGTGTGTGTGGTGGCCATTACATGGCCAAGACTATTGCACATAAGATACTAAGGTCTAGATTTTAGTGGCCTAGTATCTTCAAAGATGCACATTCTTTTGTCAAAAAATGTGATGCTTGCCAGAGGTTTTCAAGAAAGCTGAAATTTAGTGGCAATTTGCCTTTGAGTCCTATAATAGTTGAGACCCCTTTTCAGAAATGGGGCATGGATTTCATAGGAGAAATCCCAAATAAGTCTAGTGGAGGACACTCGTGTATCCTAGTTGCAACTGATTACTTTAAAAAGTGGGTGGAAGCAATTCCCACTAAAAGAGCCACTAGTAAGGTGGTTACTGACTTCTTGATGCAAAATCTATTGATAAGGTTTGTATGCCCTAAGGTTATGATTGTAGACAATGCTATTTGTTTCAAGTCTAAATAATTTGTTAGTTTTTGTTTGCAATATGGGATCAAGATTTCATATGTTGCTCCCTATCATCTTCGAGGTAATGGTCAAGCTGAATCAAGCAACAAAAGCCTGATTAAAATTTTGAAGAGAGTCCTAGATACAAATAAAAAGGCATTCCAACTAGCTCTGTGGGCTGACAGGGTGACAGTCAAGAAGGCTATTGGATGTGCTCCTTTTGATTTGGTATATGGTATTCATGCCAGGTTACCATAGAATAACTTACTAAAGATGTACAAATTCATTCAGTTTTATGATGATGATCAAGATGATGAGATGAAGATCATATTAGAAGATTTGATACAGTTGGATGAATCAAGAAGGGAAGCTCATGATACAAATTTAAAATCTCAGCTAAAGTATAAAAATTTGTATGACAAGAAAACCACAATCAGAGGTTTTAAAGCTAATGATCTGGTCTTGATGTGGAATGCTAAGCTTGAAGATAAGGGCAAGCACAGTAAGTTTGATCCCATTTGGTTGGGACCATATCTAATTAGTGAAGAATGGGGACCTAATTCATATATCCTAAAGGACCTAATTGGAAACTAAATGGAATTTCCAGTTCATGGACAATTCCTCAAATTGTACTTTTCTTAAGGTACTCTCATTATCCATGAACAGTAGTTAGTTTTCCCTTCCAGTTGTGTGTTTTTCCCAGGTTGTGTGAGTAGGTTAGTTATTTTGTTTCAGTAGATGGTCTACTTATCCCAAAGATTATGAATTCTTTTCATGCCTGCAAGAGGCATACATCCCTAGATAGAGCCACTATTGGCACTTCAATTTTCAAAGCATAAAATCTTGCATTTCTTTACAAAATTGAAACATCTGCCAATTATCCTAAAATTGAGAAAAATTTGTTGCAAAAAAACCAGAAAACCTTGCTAAATTTCTCAGAGATTTATTTTAAATCTAGGAAGCCCTATTTCAAATGACCAGGTTTGAAAAAACCCTAAGTGCCTTTGCTTTCAAGAGAAAACCCTAGGTCACTCCTTTGGGTTCTTTTCAAGCATTACTTTTTACAAGGTCACTTAAAATCCTAAAACGCATGTGCTTTATTCCTATGTCATCGGGCGGGGTCATGTTCTTAACATTTCATATTACCTAGGCCCCTTTTAATTTTTCCTAAGTCTAAGCCTAGTGATATCTTTAAATATTCCTAAGTCCTTAATATTCTATTTCCTAATGTTTCGGCATTATGTATGGCTTTGAATCTAAAGAAAGATCTAACAGTTGTCGCATGTTCGCATGGAATCTTCTAAGTCCATGCGATCGTGTGACAGCCGTTGATCTTGTTAACAACTCAGCACGGCTACCAGGTGGGTCATGGTTTTTTCTCTTGAAATCATGACCGTTCATTAAAGAAGATCTTATGATATGTAAGTACACGGGCCCAGTCTTGAAGGATTATGTAGGACTGACAATTCTGTAGAGAATCAACGATTGTCGTATGTTCACATAGAATCTTTTGAGCCCATGCGATCGTGCGACAACCGTCGATCTTACTTTATTCCTAAGCGCTTGTAGAAGGTGGGTCCGCTGCCAAGTGTATACACATGGGCATTTCTAATTGGATGAAGGTATTTGCTGATGTGGAAAATGTCATTGGGATTGGCGCTTGGTAAGAAAAAATAGCATGTTTGCTTGCTGGATATTGTGATGTGGAGGTTTCTGATTGGTCGAGCTTAGTGGGGCCGATTACTTAATGTATCAACAGTGAAGGGAAGATCTAACGATTGTTGTATGTTCGCAAGGAATCCCTTGAGCCCTTGTGATCATGCGACAACTGTTGATATGGTATCAAGGCCATGGTGCCTTACTTTATGTCTAGTCATAAAGGGGAAATAACAGTGACCATCAGATGCAACATCTAATGGTAGTAATGAATCCAAAAGTATCAAGTGGGTCCTGGATGAGATGATTAAAGGATTATCGTCAATACATTTTGATTGAATGGTTGTCGCATGTTCGCATAGTCTTTTCAAGCCTTGCGATCATGTGACAACCATTAGATTATGTTTTAAAGAGGATCAACGGTCCAAATTCAAACTTTAAGCAAAGTTGGTGCAAAATTCAATTTTTCCTATTGAGCGATGACAGTTTGATTTCTCAGAGAAGTAATGGCTAGATCGTGTGGAGTAAACTGCTGAAAGGACTGGTTTTGATTGCTAATATATCGAGGATTTACGCATTCTTAGAAACCACAAGAGAAAGAATTTGCAAAAGCCTGGACGAGGAAATTTGTAGAGCTGGTTATCGTCTACTGGAGGATTTTCTAAGAAAGGTTGGTGAATGTCTGTGCATTTCTTGTTGATATTTTCATATTAATTCTGAGAACTTCTCTTGCATAAACTATAAAGAATTTGTAAACCCTATAATGGCACCGAGAAAGGATTTATCTGGTAAAATTGAGTACAGTGATAGGGTTTGCATGAAGATTTGTTAGAACTATTACCTAAGTCAATAATTGATACAGTAAAGGCCAAGAGTTTAGTACCAAAAAGCCCTAGGGTAAAGGTATCAAATGGCCTGTATGATACGGGTAATTATATTAGGGATGCCAAAATTGGTACAATCAATGCAAGTGGCATTTCTGATATCACTGGTTTAGCATTATTCAAGGTAGGGTTTAGTCAAAGAAATGCCCCTCCTCCTACCAGCAATAAATGGCAATTTGACCTAGGCAAGCTTGTGGTGCCCGACATTTTCCTAGATGTAGATTTAATGATTCAAGTTGCAAAGAGTTATGACCCAATTACTAGGGTAATTAGGGATGTTAAAGGAAACCTACTAATGAACATCTCTGTTGAAGAAATCAGGAAGGTTTTTAAGCTAAGTGAGCCTTCCAATGACCTAGAAAAATTAATTTTGAGGAGTTGAAGCAAGTGTAAAATGCACAAAGGGATTATCTCATAAGTGGTTATGTGAAGGAAGTTTGTGACAGGAGCCCTTCAAAACATAATATTTTAACTTGAGAGCTAAAGGTGCATACTGGTCACTTTGTCAGGTCTTTGGAGAAGATGTTGAAGAAAGAATGCTAGTACATCTTATGTACATGATGGTCCAAATTTTGCACCCACACTTATCAGTTACATTTGACTTTGCCCCTTTCATTGTTGAGTTAATTCATAATGGATTAATAGGAATCCAGAAAAGAAAAGTTGACAAGCCCTTCTACTGGTATTCCTTCATGATGTTTATGTTCTTGTTTAAGGGTGCCAGTTATTTTGAGAAGGAGATGGATTTGTTAAAACAAAAGGATGGTGAAGACATGCCAGTCCAATTATGGAGCCTCATCATGACATGGGATAGGGAGGATCATAGTCTCATTAATTTTGATAGATGCTTTGCAGCCAAACTAAGGAAATTGTTTGTTAATGAGGACCCAAGAATCCCAATGGCCTTGGCTGAACTTGTCAAGCCAAAACAGTTTGTCAAGGGCCTCAAAATTGTGCATAATTGGGGGGATTTCATTTTCTACCCTATTTCTACTATTATCAGACTATATAGTTTCAGAGGGGCTCCATTCATAGTACCATATCAAGTGCCTCTCAAGATTGGTATTACAAAATTCATTAGACAACTCGGGGAAATTGAGAAAAATACTCTCATAGGTAAAGGTAGAGGAACTCTGTTCCCAAATATTACAAGTGCACACCAGTTTATAATTACAAAGGGTGGATGGCTTCATATGGATCAAGTCCTGGCACCATATCATATGGCTACTTTAGTGGTTAGGACAACAGACCCATAAGGGTTTTATAATGAAATGTTTAAAATAAAGGTCAGGTGCTCTTTGATAAATCATATTTTTAACTTCCCTAAGGATATTATCAGAAATATCCCTAATATACAAGAGCAAGAAATCAGAAAAGAAAAATGGTTGGTGTACAAGAAGACCTTGGAGTTTGTCCAATAGTTTGACCAGGGATATGATCCCTTAAAAAGCATAAATCCTATGGGGAAAAAGATAGACACTCTCATGGATTATTTTCAGGGTATTTATCAAACCCTCAGTGAGAAAAAGGAGAAAGCCATGAAGGATAACCCAGAGGAGGCTCAATCATTATTGAGCAAACCTACATTTGCAAAAGTATTGCCCCCAGACAACTACATGGTACAAAAGAGAATTGGTTACAATGTGATAGTACCAGAACCTGACAAGCAAAAACAAACAAAGAAAAAGGAGGATATCCCTTCTACATCACAACAGGTGGAGAAAAACAAGGAGGTTGTGGAGATTCTAGACTCACCTCAAGATCAACCAGCTGAAGATGATCCTCATTCCCCACCTCCCACCAAGAGACAAAATCTAGAAGAGAGGCCTCAACATGTTGAAGAAGATTGCTATTGGTAAATAGATTGTTCTTTTGGATTAAACTCTTTATTTGCCCAAAATATTCTTAAGAAATAATGTGAATACGAATAGTTGGAAAGTTGTTATCTATTCAACTAACTTTCCTTTGAATTTTAATAGGTATAGCTCCCTTGTGTAAAGATATGCAATGAATTTTGTTTGTTCTAAATCCTAATGGGGTATGTTCTTGACCAGAGAACAAAAGAGGTAACCAAATTAGCCCTCGATGAGAAACTAATCTAGGTAATGATTTTGATTCTAAACTCTAACCAACTTCGTGATTTCAGAGTGGTTATGAATTCACACCAGTGGTGATGCATCAATGAATTCTACTTGAACTAATGAAATGCAGTAAAACAACATAGATAAATCTAATATAAGTAGGATACAAGAGTATTTTCCAAATTTCCAAGTAATGCTTTGATTACTGTCAATTAGTTGCACTAAGAAGTAGGAACAGAGCTCTGTCTATTCCCAATTTCAATCCAACTAAAGGAAAACAAACAATCAAACTTACAAAAGCATGGAATAGTAAATAAATGGCACAAAATGCATTTTAGATTGACTCTACAACAAGATGTATTTCACACCAAAAATTAGCCGACCTTTTCATTGATTTTCAAAGTGTTACATATAGGCTTCAAGAATTAAGTCGTTACAAAAACCACTAAATCAATTCATATTCTACAAAGTTGGTAGATGACAAGTGGCCATTTACCGATTATACAACATATATCAAAAAGAAAGGGGGAAATTTATTTGCTCTTTGCTGGCTTCTTCGCCTTCTCCAACTTAGCCTTATGAGCTTTGGCGACCGTGTGAATCAGAATCATCCTTTCTGAATCAGGAATGTACACATTTTTCAATCTTATGAGCCAGTGGGCATGATCTTTCTCTATGCATATTGCAACATCCTTTTGGGGTTGTTTTTTCTCCGTGGCTTTATATATGCATCCACCGAGTTGCTGAAGATCAAGTATTCTATCAAGGTGAGACCTAGATAACTCTACAAGCTAGTCCAAGTAGTCAGAGAATGACTTCTGCATATTGGTTATACCAATCAGACTCTTTCCATCTCCGCTGGCTTGAGACTCGAAGTGAAGACCTGTCAAATATACAAAGATTTTACTTTGCTCTTTGGTGACTTCCTCATTGGTCGCCTTCATTCCCACCTCTGCTTTGATTATCATCTCCATTTTGAATTCTACCCCTTTGAGCCATTCGATCAGAGGTTCATCCCCTTTCTATAATATGTTGGCCTTGATTGAATCTTTTATCTTCATCGTGACCATCCAATGTAGTAGTACCATGCACTCTTCACATCTCAACCTCTCTATTGTGAGTGTTTGCATATGTCCTTTAAGAGAATCATTCTCTGCCTCTAACTGTAAAAAGACATTTCTGAGCTACTCAATAGCTACCAGACCTTCAGACTTAAGTCATTCAATCCACCTCCTACCAATGTGCTCGAAAAGTCTATCTTCTTGCAATTTGGCCAGTATTGATTGGTTCTCGGCTACAACAAGATCAAATGTTGTTAGAGAACTGGGTAGGCTTTCCATAGGAGAGACCAATTGCTTAATGAAGTTATTCATTTCTTTAATCTCTGCCTTGAGTTGAGTCTTGGTGACTTTGAGTTCTTCGAGCTCTTCCTTGATCAAGACGTTACTAGACTTCCACAAGTCTACCTTGGTATCATGGCAGGCGAGCCCCATGTCTAAGGACTGGAGTGCAAAGTCTGAGGCAGTAAGGTCTTCAATTCTACTATCCTTCAGTAGCTTGGCTATTTCCATCGTCGGGTGCCCTGTGTCTGGATCTCGACCAAGAGTGGTTAGAGTCCTAGTCTTCTTAGCCTTGCTTACGGCTAAACCTGACTGCATCGCTTGTGAGAACATATCACCACTGGGAGTGCCTTGCTCAACCCTTTTTATTTTATGCTCCAAAGTATTCTCAAGCCATGATTCTACACTTGTAAATTTTGGTGCAGAAATCAAATCTTCAACAAATAATTTCCTGATAACAGGAGGGGAAGATTTAGGCTTGAAAGCGAAAGGATTAACCTACGGAGAAGAAATGCTCTTTTCCTTTTGAGGAGACCCCAAGTGCTCATCTATCTTGTCAGTTTCTAAACTGCTACTGTCATCACCAACCTCAACAATGGTAGGAGCATCTTGAGTAGGAGTGTCACCTTGTATCTCAATAGTTCCCCATTGTGCTTGTTGCTCTAGTTTTGTAGCCCCAACAGGTTCTTCTGTCTATTTTTCGAATTTCTCAACTTCAACTTCTTCATTTGAACCGATGACTGGAGATGAACCTCCCTGCAAGTCTTCTCAAGTGGGATCTCTTTTTCAGGTGGTTCATCATCTCCACCTGCTGGTTGAGCTGGTCCTTTGGCTACAGACAATGTTGGCAAAGAGGAGGATGCAAGAGCACTCGTCAGCTCGACTGCAGGAGCTTGTTGAGGAGTAGGCTTCCCAGATCTCTTTCTCCTTCCCATCATCCATTGAACCCACTTATCGGTTCTCTTGATGACTTTAGCTGTTAAGGTCTCCAAATCTTCTATAGCTTGACCTTAAACTGGTTCAGAGCTCACAAGATAGGGCTTGATCTAATCTCTATATGTGTCACTATACATATGTTCTCCATCATCAACAATGCCCTCAACATTAATGTTGACATTGAATAGCTTGATTTTTTCAATAGTCAACCTAGAGTAAAATCTTTCTCGGCTATCTAGCTCATCCTTGCAATTCGCCCAATAATCTTCAAGTTCGGGGATGTGCCTGACCATAGTGCCAATATGTAGATGATTTTTGGCATAACTTACTACATCAAATTGAGGCCTCAATACTTCATACACTTTTGGCTTATATCTGCTCTCGAATGTCTTCATCACGTTCTTAGCATTTGATCTTGATGCACAGATGTACACTCCAATGGTGATAGAGAATTTGTAGACTTTCTTCTTAATTCCCGCACTGATCAGGCTCACTTGCAACATCTTCTAGATCACCTCTATGAGCACAATCATGTCATCGGGGTACCTCGATAGCTTCATGGGAAAATCATCAAAACCTGCAAGACGAAGATATGAGAAACTAGCAAATTGGATGAAGAAACTTCCAAATTGGGTGATGAATTCCATGGCCTCTAGAGAGAATCTCCACTCTGGACATCCTTGTAACTCTCTACACAACCTCATTGTAACTCGGAATAGCTATTTTGTAACTTCAAATGAGGGAAGAAATCATAAATTTTCACATCATCTTCAAACTCTTCTAACCTAGGGAGTCCTGGCCATACTTGCAATGTAGCTAAAACATAGATCAAACAAGAAGACATATAAAAAAAATTCTGGTTCTTGGCGAGACTCAAGGTATTGGACAGATTTTCACTTACCACTTGAGCCCATTCTATATAATGGTTCTCAACACATATTACCTGGACCAAGAAGAAGTAGTGTTCTATGAAATTCAATGCATCACTTTCACCTTTTATCCTATGAAGGAGCACCAGGATGTCGACGATCTCGACCTTCAGATCTATCCCAAAAAGTATCTTTGGCACTTTTCCCTTTGTGCTTATGGCCTTCTAAAACCATGAGTTCATGATCTCTTTCCTCCACCTCATCTTCTTCTCGTTGTATTCTGAAATTGCAATCGAGAAGTTCATATTTGAAAACCCTGCTTGCTATGGGATACAGAGACTGTTCTGCACAAACTCTCTATCAATGGAGATGAGTACTATGTCATCTGGAAAAAAAAATATTTTGTATCCGAGTTTATTCTAGTTATACATTCTCGAATTAGTTCGGGAGCTTGTACTGCAATAGGAAATCTAGCAGCTTCGACCAAACCGCTACCTTTGAGCTTTTGTGTCATGGGGTGGAGATTTTCCTCATTTAATCTTCTATGTAGATTGCCCAGATCATAGAGTCTGAGGGATGTATTTGTCAAATTATGCCATTCAGATGTAATCTTGTTCAACCCATCGAAACCAATGAATCTAGTGGCCATAGCTTCTGATTCTACTCTCAATTTACTACTAAGAAGCTTTAGAGAATGTCGGAAGATGATTTGTAAAATCATGAGGAATAAAAGGCATAAGAAAAATATGTGAACAAATGGTAGTTTTCAACTAATTACTTGAGTCTTTTATAAACAGCTGGCTCCCTTATCGTTACTTTCCATATCTCGCGCCACACGAGTGAAAGATTTTCAAAAATATCTGTTAAAGTTCTAACATTAAGATTTGAATTAAATGTGCCTTATTAACGGCCTTAGGAAATCACTTTTACCCATTTGGAGTAGTTGTAATGGTAACTTAATTGACGCATCAAATTTTTACTTTTCCACTTCTCTCAATTCAACGCCTTTGTTGGAAAACTCACTTCGAAGGTAGAAACCCGACTGTGGAGAAGTCGGGGAGTGATTTTCTGAAAATCTGCAATTGACCCATTTCTTTAGCAATTCCCTTTAGATATCAAAGAGGGCTATCTTCATCATAATAGATCATTCGATCCCCGTGAGTTCTTATGCTTATTTCTTCACAAGTTGTTGCTTCTTAGAAACTGACCTTCTAAGGTGATTTTTCGATAAGGGAGAAGCTGAAAACCGATTCTCCAAAAAAGGTCTCTTACTCTCTCTCTCATATTTTGAGACCATTTTATTCAATGCAGGGACTCAATCTTATTTCCTCAAAATCTAGACGTTCAACTTTCGGGAATCTCTGATACACTTTCTACTGTCCTTCGGAACACAACTTCTGTAGGAAAAACTCTGCAAGTGGGGAAGTCCATTACAACTTCTCCGCCAAGCTACTTTTCTGGACCCAACTCATTCTTAACCTGGGAATCTCAATCTCTAGGCCTTGTCTGTGTGCTTGATGATTCCCATGTTCTCTTCCAGCAGAAAATTACCTTCATGGGTTGAAACCCACTGAGAAGAAGGGGATTTTCAATTTTCCGACAAAGGGGGAAAATGTTATTTAGAGCTTTGCATCCATATGAATACCATCGATCAAAACTAAAAGAACTAAAGTCTTTATCAAATTAGGAACTATAACTTACCCATTCCTAGGATGAAATTAAAAACCAACCTGGCTTAAAAGCAGAAAGAAGCATGAGGGGGTTATTCGATAAAGACCGCCTATCCTAGGGAAAATATAGACTTAAACTTCAGTTTATTATCTCAAAACTCACGACTCAATCTAACACAAGGTATTCACTTTTGTTTTAAAGTGTGAAGAACAAAAGTGGGGCAATAATTACTCCCCTTCCCAATCACCTCTAAACATCATGGATGATCAAGAGGTTACAGAGCAGGTACAACAGTTGGGATCTCTAGGTCAAATTTTCATGACCTATGAGGAGATAAATGAGGGAGTGCCAGAGCCACCAAAGGAACCTGAACTAGGCTTAATAGCGGGAGAAATGGTAGGCACATAATTATACCCAATAATCAAACAAGCATGTGATGAATTCTTAGTTGATGATGCCTTTGTAAAGGCTAGAGCATTCATGCAATTTTTATGGAAATTGAACATAAGTCAATTTCAAGAAATTTGTGAAAAGAGGCATGAGGAGAATCCAAATAAGGATCTCAAGATCATAGAGGATGAGGTAAGAAAGGAAATGATAGATAGATTTGAGAAAATCACTCCAGAATAGGGGAGAGACTTGGTGAGAAACTTAGGAGTGCTTATCCTTCCAGAGTGGGATATAGTTGATGTAGTGGTCCTAGATGCAGTCAGGAAACAAACCACACCTATTCATAAGACCAAGGAGGAGGTGGAACAAGCCATTAAGGGAGTCACTTTCAGTAATGACCATTAGGCCTTGGTCATGTGGTCCCTAAAGAATAATGGAAATAATAGAGGAAAATAGATTACTAGGGGTGATCTCACTGGTAGCCTAATAGTCAAAAGGGTTACTGATACTTCTATAGTTGAGGCATTAGGCATGGTGGTAGAAATGGCTCAACTAACAACAAGAGTGGCAGAAAAAGAAGCCAAGGAAAAGGAGGAGCTCACACTAAGATTGGAAACGATGTTGAAGGCTTATGGGGAGCTAAGACATGGCATATATGAAAAGGATACAATAATTGCAGACTTGAAGAAGAGTTTAGGTAAGCAAGGCCCAATTCAAGCATCAGGGCAATTGCAAATTTCTTCTTCCCCTGCTGGATTTTCTTCTTCAAGCCCTATCATTGAATACCCCCTATCCCCTCTTCCCCCTTCTATAGGTGATGAAGACATAGAGCAAAGGGAGAAACAAAGATATGAGAAGAGAATAAAGGACACAATCCTACATTTTGTTGCAAATGTAAAACCAAGAGAGGTTTATAGAGTTGCTAAGCAATTATCTGACATTTTGACCTCTTTTAAGCAGGAGATAGCCATTGTAGACCTAGTTTTGGAAAGATGGGTTGCTAGAAAGAATAGGTTGAAATCATTCTTTGATTTGATTATAGATCAATGTATTGTGGATATACAACTAACAAATACTTATAAGTTTGTTAAGGACCTTTCTGAGTTTGAGGTCAATAGGGAAAGTTTAAAGAGAATGGTAGAGATCTTAAGGGTGAGGTACTTCCAGGACAACTATCAAATGTTCTTGGGTCTTGTCAAAGTAGATGAAGTTATAAAGGACAGGGATCAGTAGCTAAAACAAATTGATGGGGAAGTGTCAGCTAGAATAGACACCATTTTGAATACAGAAGACAATACCCCCTTTGTACAATTAATTGAAATACTGCAGGATGTCAGAATACACTTCACTAATGTGAGAAATGAGGTACACCAAGTAGTTGCTGATTGGGACAAATTACTACCAAAAAGGGATGAAGTTATGGCCTTTCATTGGCCAAGTGAAGAAACTTATACATCTTGGGAAACGGCATATCCTGTAGAAAGTACCAAAGAAGAAGAGACATCCACTGAAGAGGCAACAAGTGGTAGTGCCCCAACCCCTTGAAAGCAAAGCAAGCAATGATGGGAACCTCAAATAGTTAAAGAAAGCACGGATGCTACATCTGGCAGAAGTTGAACTGACCTTGGGACTTGTTGCAAATTTTGGCGCTCATCTCTACAAGCCACTTTGTAAAATTGTAACAAGAAGATGTTATATTTTCTTTTTTGTCTTATGTGGTGAACACTTTTTGTCTTTTGTAAGAAAGATCTGAAGCTTGTATGCAATCCTTGTTTCTATAAAAGGATTGCCAGGATCATTTTAGAAGGACTAAAACTTGGACATTCTTACTGACAAGTTTTGAGTCTAGGATACTGTAGACTATATTAGGCAAGTTTTTTGTAAAGAGCAATATTGTTGGCTCAATTAAAAATCCAAAAAGTTGCATTTTAAAGCATTTTGTATACATGATATTGATATAGCATTTGAATAAAATCCAAAGTTTATATCTCTCCTTTGTGTATTTCTCTTTGAGTTATTAATTGATAAAATTCATTGCATGGATAATCTCTATGTGTATGTTTATATTCTTTAGCTCTGATCCAGGATCAGATTAAATAAGCTTTAGCTATGACATAAATTCTTTAAATTTTTACATAAGGATTTAAGTAGTGTGAATCTAGTATTCCTTTGATAAAATCCACCATAGGGTGATAGTATTTTCAAAGGGCAGGGCCATCAAAGTTTAGTATATTTGTTTTGTGTATCATAATTTTGCAGTGAGGGTGTTACCCAATGGATAAGGTACTGGTCAACAGTGGAGCTATTTTATAGGAGATCAATGCTTAAAAGGTTCTATTTGTATTCCTAACATTTTGATATAAATCTGTCGAAATTATTTAAGTACAGTGACTTGCAAAGTAGTATTCCACCAAATGATAATGGAGAATCAATGAATGAATGGTCATCATTTAGTATTTTCTTATCATTTATCTGTTGTTATTAAATCCAGTCTATTATTATTGAAGTAAGGCTTGTTGTTACTGGATTAGGAGTACCCTCCTTGGTTTTGCAGAGCTAGAAGTGCAGAGGGCAATCTTGTCCCTATAGTTGGTCCAATCATCATAGAATTCCATATTTGGATCTAACCCATCCTAAAACCTTATAGATGTATTGGTTGCTTTTAAAAGCATAAAGTCCAGTTTAAGGAACCAACAAGGTTGACAACATTATTGACTTCATCACACTTATCATCATAATCAACAATGTGAGTGGAAGAAGACAAAGACTTCAGAGACTCAATGGTGTTGGTCGAATAGAACATTAAGGGATTAGTATGGATTTGAAAGTTTTATTTGGGAGGCTATATAGATTTTTTTCCTTGATCATTAACACCCTCGACAAATATATCATTATAATCAATAAGGTCTTGAATAACGAATTTCAAATGGAAACACTTTTCAGTATCATGACCAGATTGACGATGGTATTGAAAAAAAGCTTTATGATCAAAAGACTTAGGAAAAGGTTTGGATGTGTTAATTGGTTTAATAAGAGGAAGAGTTAACACTTTAGAATTAATCAAATTTAACATCGCACTATTCAAAGATTCAAAAAGATGATTAAAATTACAAGAAGGTCTAAAAACATATGACAAAGGAGCCACACCTTTGGATGTTGCTGCCACTTGCTCATCAACATTGTTGGATGAATTATTGATCTTAATGAATTTCTTTGGTTTCAAAAACTTGTTAAAATTGTGGGATGCGACATCACCCTTATCAAATGGAGCCATTAGAGCGGTGCTCTCAAACTAACTCACTTGAAGTGGAGAATTTTGAAGCACTACACATAATTGAGTAAAAGAAGAATCTTCTCTAATATTTTTTATAAATTAGAAATAAAAATTTATTGGACATCGATATCAGGAACATGATAAGAACTATAAGCATGCAAATGCTCAAATCTACCAATGAAATCAGCCACTTTTTCTTTAATTCCTTGTTTATAATACAATAAATTAATTAAAGAAATATTAAGACCAATATTGTTTTGAAACCGTTGGATGAAAGCGCTAGAAAACTTTTGAAAATGGCCAATGGAATAAGGAGGCAAAGAACAATACCATTGCAAGGATTTATCTTGAAATTTAATAATAAACAACTTAGCCATGAACTTATGATCATGAGAGAGATTACTAGACAATGTTTGAAAGGTTTTGACAAGGTTCAAAGGATCACCTTTACCATTATAAGTCTCAAGATGATGAATACCCATGTATTGTAGAATAACAACACAGATGATATCTAAGGACAAAGGACTAGCAATGTCACATATAAGAATTTTGAATAGATTAGGTCGTGGAAGTGTTGGAATTGTTGTTGTTTGAGGTGTTGACATTCATGTTTTGTCATTGATGTCAACATATGTTTCAGTTGGATGCATTAGAAGTTTCAGAAAGACTGGCTATCACAGGTGCAGACAAGACTGATAGTTGTGTATGGACAATGTACGATGTTTTAGTATATGCGAGCATGAAGTTGTGTAGAAGGAAGTTGTACACATTATATCTAAGGTTGTTGGATTTAATATTGTTGTTTGCATGAGTTATAACTATTTTGGTGAAGATTGGTTACAAAATAGTGACAAAGGATTATGATAGAGATGGTCTCTAAGTTTTTAGGATAACTTGGATGTGAGCATGAGTTATGGTATGCGAGCTTAAGGCATGATAGAAGACACATGGGAGAACATTTTGTAAAATTCTTGGGTCGCTAGGATTATGGCGACATCAGCTGTGATGTATGGACTTGTGAAGACCTATTTGGGGCCAACCAGAGGAGATAACATGTTCAATGAATGGCAAGCGTGGATTATGGAACTTGGCAAGTAAATAATGATTTGTATTTGTTATTTACTTTTTTAAGGTATCATGTGTATCTTAGAAAGGGTCTATGTAATTGTTTGTGCATTGGGGAAGTCTTAACATGCCGACCTAATTTCTTATTCTAACTTGTATAAAGGAAAGTCATTCCTTTTTGTAGTTGTGAAATGTATGTATGGAGATTGCGAGCATGTGGATGAAGGTCTATTTGTTCAAGAGTCTATCCATTCTATTCTAAAACTTAAAAAATATTCCTTCATTTGTATAGACAATTTCCATTGACCATATCCAAAGATCAAAACTATATATAATACTTTCTTTCTTCTTTATATTAATGTTGTTTTACTTACACACTAGAAGAGTATAAGATAAAATGGTGGTCAACCCTAATTTAGTATCTCCTCCTAACATCTAAAACCTGACCACCCAACAGATAAAAAATTATGAATACGCTAATCGAGATTACTACATTTCTTAACCATTCATCCTATGTGAGATTTCACCCCCAAAAAACCTTCTATTATAATATTACTTAATCACATACAAAAAAATTCAACCTAAGCCCATTTAACTGTCAAGCTTGATTCTTTTCCCTTTTCGATTGGCAACATCATTCTTGCTTAATTCCTCCATTGCAGGTCCCTCCTCATTGATGATGGTGGCCTTGGCTAAATTTTCTTTGTTGTCCTCTGCCTCCACATTATCTTCCTTTAGGTAGGCTTCAAACTAGTTCCTCTTATTCGGCCTCTTAACATGCATTAAACTCATGAATAAATCCAATTTCCTGATGATAATTGGCTTCCTCTCCTTGAACTGTTCCCAATCATTTGACGCTAAGATTGGGAATCTGGGAACCGACTTTCCTTCAAGATAAGGCAGTCATAATGTATGGGCTTGGGAATTGTTAATACATCATCGATGTTAATCAAAACCCTTGCTAGGCCAACCAAGATCTCTTTTTTGAAGATATTGTAGCATAGCTTCTCTATTGCCTCCCTATCATTCTCAAAATGCAAGGAGATTGCAACAAACAAGGCTGATAAAATAGGGTTTTCCCTATGCCTATCATCATTGAAGATGAAATAGTCTCCTAAAATTCTCCTTACAACCATAACCACAAGATCATGAGGAAATATAATGATTAGCTTCAACCTCTCTACCTTAACCTCGCCTAAAAAGGCCATTTTCCTTTTCATTCATTTCTGTCTAATTGGTGTTTCCATGGTGACCTATTGCTACAATTCAATTTTCTTCAAAACAAATGTGTGATTCTATTGATTTGTTATCTTAAATAAAATCGCATCAAAGACTATAAGGTTCCTACCGAGTTAATTAACCCATTTTGGTAATGAGATCCCTTGATTTTTTTATCTCCAATTAAATGAACATCATTATAGTGACATTTAATTATGTCCTTTATAAATGCTATGATGACATAAATCCTATTTCTATCATTCTTTAAATTAATTTCTTTGTTAACTCTTTTTTGTCTCCCCACTTAACCCTTTTTGAACATATATTTCCCTTGCTTTCAAAAATCTAGATGCCTTGTTTTATCATATCTTTTATCAATCTTATTAAAATATATGTTTGTTCTATCTTATCTGCTCAATTTTAAAATTATAGCCATTCTCATTAGTCAGAATGCCAATTTCTCTTTTGTGATAAAAATCTTGCCCTTTCTTACTATAGACTTTCTATATCAATAACTCTTGCAAACCAACTCCAGGTAAGTATAGCCTATTGAATAATTTTTAGGAACCTTTTATATGCTTTCTACCACCTTTGGGCTTGATCCCCTTCTTTCCTTTAATATATCTAGTATCAATCAAGCCTTGTTATGAGGATAACCTTTAACTAGAAGTGAAGAATAACACTAGAAATTCTTGGGGTTAATACTTCTTTAACCATAGTTTCTGCTAATCTTCTATTTGTCATCAATATTTACTAGTTCTTCTCCTTGAATCGAGTTTCCCATATGATAATTAAGAAAATCTTATTCCTCATAGACAAAGTTTTCCTATAACGCTTTTGTGTTTATCCTATCCAATTTATACATGCTAAGGGAATGTCTATAAACTAATTATTTCAACAAGTTTATTGATAATACACTATACATTCCTTCTATAAACATATCTAAAAGTCTTTTCTATTCAACATATTCATCAACCAAGTGAGTCAACTTCTATTGCTAGTTTTTCAATTCCTAAATCTTTACTCAATAACAATCCCTCTATTAGGGCCTCTAATTCAATAAGGTTATTAGAGGTTACTCCGATAGGCTTTGCAATTTTGGCACAAGTGGTTCCATCCCAATGTTGTATGATACATCCTATCCCAACTATTCCAGGTTCACCCCTTACCACTCCATCAAAGTTTAATTTATGCTATCCAAATTTAGGTCTTGTCCATCTACATTGTTCCCTCTTTAGCTTGCCTTCCTTCCCTCCTTTCCCATATTGGGGAGGAATCTTTAGGTCGAACCATAATTTTATTATTGTACTATCCCAACTTGATAATTTTCCATCCTCTTGAATCCCATTTTTTTAATCTATTGTTGATTGTTTCTACTATAATTGCTTCTATTTTATTGAATAGATTTTATTTTTCCATCTTCTTCCCTTGGAAGATTCTTATGTTTCTTTCTTTCCAAACCTCCCATACCAATATAGTTGGTTCTATCTTCTATATTACACTGAACATATTACTCCTACAAATCATTGGCCATCCTTTCAGGGTATCCATAAGGTTGTTTGGTAGTGTTGTTTTCCAACCTAGTGTCTTTCTCAGTCATTCCCAACATTTAGTGGTATATGAGCAATTTAAAATAAAATAATCTTTTGTTTCATCATCTTTTTCACAAATTGGGCATCTCAAAGGTCTTTCAAAACCAAGCTTTCTAAACAAATCTATTGTCAAAATTATTTTTTTGCAATGCAACCCACATAAACATGCCCACTTTTGGTTGACAAATTTTATCCCAACACAAATGAACGAGAATATTTGTCCTCTGCTATTGTTGGGTTTTAATCAGGCTTGTATAACCATCTTTAACTCTATATTCCCAGGTATTAGATTCTATCCATATCAGTTTATCTTCTCCTTTTCTTAATGTTATTTGTCTTGAGCTCATAATTTCATTCAATTCCTTTTTCTTTGCCTCTAATAATGGTACATCTTCCAAAGACTTCTACCTACATCGAAGGGCTACATCTCCAGTAGAGATTACTATATAATCCTTCACATATCTACCCCATAGATTTACTAATATATCTTTTGTTAAAGTAAAGTATTAATTATGTTAATTAACTTTACTCCCTTCTTAAGATGTCAACTCTTTTGCTGTAGTTGTTTATATTTAAACACACATGCACTAGTTGAAGTTTACCAGGCCAAAGTTTTCAGACCAATTCCTCCTTCTGCTATGGGTCTGCATATATTTTCCAAACTGATGACTGCTAATTTATTTTCCTCTAAAACTCATTGCCAATAAAAATTTCTCATTTTCTTTTCCATATTTTTTCTAGCCCCTTGTGATAGTGGTAAACATGACATTTGGTATGAGGGAACTGCTGATAAAACTGATTTTAGCATGGTTACTCTATAGACATTGGATAACCAATTCCCTTTCATTGTGTCCATTTTTTGATCTAATCGGTTGATAATTAGATCCCACATTTTGTTTACCCTACTTCCTTTATCCAAAGGTAAGTGTAAGTATATACATGGTAGCTTTCCTTTTTTGAATCCTAGTATTTGGAATATTTCTTCCTCTAGCCTATTGTTGGTATTTAGAAAGAATATTTTTGATTTATTGGTGTTTGCCATTTGTCCTGATGCCTTCATATATCTAGTTAGGATTGCTTTAAATTATTTGGCTTCTTTCTTTGTTCCTTCCCTGAAGAGTAATGTGTTGTCCACAAATTGTTGGTGTGTTATGTTTGCTAAATCTTTTGTTATTTTGATAGGTCTTTAATTTGAATCTATTCTTGTGCTTTGAGTATTGCCCTTCCAAATGATTATGCCATGATTATAAACAAGAAAGGGGATATTGGACCCCCCCTATCTAAGTCACCTTGATAGATCAAAATACCCTTCGGGAGATCCATTGATCAAAATTGAGACCTAGGGACTCAAAATACAACTATATATATTAGATTAACCAATTATTTTGCAAAGCCAAAAGCTTGCATGAATTTAAAGAGAAATGTCCTGTCCACTTTATCGTAAGCCTTTTAACATGCAATTTTGTGGGCATACTAGGTTCCAAATAGTGTTGAACTGAGTGAATAGTTTCTTGTGCTATGATAACTCCATCAAAGATGGATCTACCAAGAACAAACCATGTTTTCTCTTCTGAGATTATGTGGGGCAGAATCTTCTTCATTATGCTTGCTAGTGCTTTTGAGAAGATCTTATAAATAGTTTTGCAGAGTGATATCAGTCTAAAGTAATCTAGATCTTCTGTTCTTTCTTATTTTGGGATAAGTGTTACAAAAGTATTATTTATTTCCCTCATGTTTTTTTCTAGAATTTCTCATATTTTTTATTGCTTCCCACAACTTTGTTCCCAAGAAATGCCAACATTTTTTACAAAAACAAGCTAGGATTTCGTCTGGGTCTGGAGCCTTATCGGGATGTAATTGAATTCACACATCTTCAATTTGTATAATTGAGAATTTACTTTTCAAAATCTTGTTTTGTTCCTCAATGATAATCTTGGGTAAGTTATCCAACATCTAGTTTTGCGAAGTTAAATTTAAGGAATCCCAATTATTTAGAGTATTTTTAAAGAAGTTTACAATCTCTTCTGCAATTAATTTTGGTTCTTCCACCATGTTTCCCCTTTCCCTTTTATTCTAGTGATTTTATTGATATTTCTCCTCTGTCTAGTGCTATTGTGAAATAATTTTGAGTTTCTGTCCTCCTCAGCCAACCATGTTTCCCTAGATTTTTGCTTCCAAAAAATCTCCTCTTCTATTAAGATTTCTTCATATTTGTTGAACAACTTTGTTTCTCTATCCTATTTGTCTACATCCATTCCTTCTTTAATGACACTTTCTTTTAACATGTGTATATCAACTTCTAAAACTTCTTTTTCTTTGACTATATTCTTAAAGTGTTCTTTGTTCCATTGTATCATTTTATGTTTTATAAATTTTAGCTTAGAGATAAAACATAACATTTTGGATCCTATAAACTTACGTTCCTTCCACCAATCCTAAAAAATATTGTGATGTCCCCTTCTAGCTAGAGACATCATTCTAGCTATTGATTAGCCTATCATTGGACCCTCGTAGGCTAGTAGAGACGGATAGAGGGTCAATTTGTGCATAGAGGAGATATGCTTATTTGATGGTTCAACTTTTGCAGAGCTCAGCACCCTTGATTTGGTATGGAGAGGTTTCAGACTCTGTTTGTTTGAGTTTTGCTATTTTTAGCAACTTTTAGAGTCATAGAGATGGACCCCTACTATTTTTAGAAATATTATTTGATCACATGGGAAATTATTATGCCAACTCCAGTTCTAGATGGTTAAGCCAGATTCACATTTTTGAGGGAGTTGTTCAGTTTTCGGTGATTATATATTAATTAAATGGCAAAGGATTTAATATTAAGTTGTAAATTGACTTTATATTAAATCACTTAAGTGATAGGTCTTAATATCATAGAGGGGGCCAAATTAATGTATTAATTTATTGTCATGTTTTCTTAAGTCTAAATCATTAAATTTATTTAATGATTATATTTTTAATGCCTTGAAGAAAGTAATTGCAACTTTTTGAGGAATTGTGAATTAGGGTTGGAAAGCCTATTTATGCTTGTTGGGGAAAGAAGAAAGGCATCCATTGTTATTGTTATTGACTATTGCTTCTTGCTCTGAGCTCTATACAAGGGTTTTCAGAATTTCACCATTGGAGAAACATAGTTTTCTTCTATGTTCACCATTTGAGCCAGTGAAATACCTGGTGAATCTGGTATTGTGGAGAGGGTCTCATCCAGAGATTCTTATTGTGTTTCAGCAGAGAGTTTTACTCGCAGTTGTGGAAAGATAATATCGGCTAGCAGTTGGGAATTGATGAAGATGAATTATATCATATAGAGGTTGAAATGTGGGGACAGAACGACATCTTCAACATTTACTACTTCAACAAATAAATAATTACAACAGCACATGACAGTCTTATTCCAGGTTTTTTATGTAGTTCATAGTTGCCTTTGGTGATATTTTTCCAATAAAAGATTGTTTGGATTTTACTTGTATTTCATTAAAAAATAAATAGAAGTTGCAATAGTATTTCAAATTGTTTCAAAATTTTAGATTATGGTATATTTACTTTTTTCTCTAAAACTTAAGAAAACCACAAAAAAACTATAAACTTTCAAAACAAATATTGAGACTAAACAACTTCAACAATTAGAGCATGTGAAGGGTTCTTACAGTGGTATCAAAGCTAAATCCTGCCATCCTGAGGGTTTAGTTATTACATGCAGCCATAACAGGTTGGTTCACACAAGTATTATACACACAGGAGAGCCTTACTTGAAGGTGAACATGTTTTAGAACAATCAGTCATCATGGGTGATAAGCATGACGGTAGCCCACCCAGGGTAAACAAAAATGATGAAGACTAGGAAACCAGAGAGTTTTTTAGAACTATGGCAACAGGGTAGCAACAGGTGGCCCAAGCATTACAAGCACTAACTACCATGATGGAGTGGATGAATCCACCTGATAGGTAGAATAGGGAGCATGAGGATAACAAGAGTGTTATAGGTTCTCCATGGGCACAAAGGACACACTCTAGGACAACAGATAGACCCACACATCCTACCTTTGTTAGGGAGGAACTAGTGTAGGATCTAGTAGAGGACGCTAGGGATGAGATGTTTGCAGACATCCTTATGGCTGCAAATGATGAGTGGGAACTATTGGCCCCACATGTGCAAGAAAGGATGACCTTTGAAAAGTTTGTGAACCAAAGGAGAGAACACTACCATGCAGTCAGACAGGACATGAGACCTAGGGGGCAGAATAATGAACTAAAGCATGCTACAGGCAAACTTTCCTTATCCACTTTTGATGGTAGTGGTAGATTGACAGCACAAGCTTGGACCCACAAGCTTGATACCTTCTTAGCGTTGAGGCCTATGATAGAGATTGAGGCAATAAAATATGCCACCTTACATTTGGAGGGAGTAGCACACGATTGGTGGTATCACGGGTTGATCACTCTTCAACACAACCAGATGACTTCTTACCAGGACTTCGTGGATAGATTGGTTGAATGGTTTGATAGGAAAGATCCAGAGGTATACTTTAGAGACCTGGCACAGCTCAAATAGATAGGGAGCTTAGAGCATTTTATTAATGAGTTTCAACGGTCCTTAGTTATGGTGCCAGACATATTAGAGAGGAGGTTAATAGTAATATTTACTGAAGGCTTAGCCGAACCAGTCAGAGGTTGGGTAAAGGCTTTTGATCCTTCCACATTGAATGATGCTATGAAGAAATCTAGGAGCATGGAGCATGCAGCCCCAGTAAATAAATTTCAGCCCAAGGTAGCTTCCTCTAGCTAGAACAATAAGCCATTCTTTAAGAAACTAGAGAAGACTGAATTTAAACCCGAAAATAGAGATAAATCTTTTGCACCTCTTGACAGGGAAACACTTAATGATTTGCAGAAGAAGAATTTATGTTTCTATTGCAAAGGACCTTATGATTATATGAACCATGATTGTCCTTTAAGACCCAAGGGCAAAGCAAACAGGGTTATGTGGGCTTATTATGAGGATTCTGATTCTGAAAATTCAGCCCAACAATCTGAAAATGAGGAATCAGTTGAAGAAAAGGAAAGCACAGGTGATGAAAAGATGAACCAAATGGCTACAGGTGAATAAATTACCAAGGGTAGACTTAAGGAGGCCCAACTCACCAGTGTGCAATAGGAGGGATCATTCAGGATGAGGGGAGTATTGGTAGGGCAACGAGTTATCACCTTGCTCGATATGGGTGCCACTCATAATTTTATTGATTCCAGGCTGGTTGAGAGACATGGGATTGAGATAGAGTAGTTTGAGGGTCTGAGAGTGAGGGTAGCTAATGGTTACATCCTTAAATGTGATAGGAAGATTATAGGTTTACCCCTGAGGATTAATAACTTTGACTTCAAAGCTGATTTTTATGTTTTAAACATGGGTGACAGAGATCTAGTACTTGGTACGACTTGGTTGCATGACATTGGAGTGTTCACTCTCGATTTGAGAGACATGGAGATGAAGTTCCAATCGGATGGAACTTACCCTTGTGACAAAAGCAAGGATTTGGGTAGTTAATGGAATTGTCCAAATCCCATTGTTCTGTTCCTATCTAAGACCCTCATATCACATATGGGTTCCAAACATCTTATCCATATTTTATTTCTTAACTGTCTAGGTCTTTAAAATTTTCCTTGCTTTCCTCCCCAATAAAATTTTCCATTAGCCATTGTAAGAATTTTGATATCGCTCTGATACCATGTAAGAATTTTGATATCGCTCTGATACCATGTAAGAATTTGCCTAAGGCAAAGAATAAATGCCAGGATCTAGAAGCTCAAGAGATAGCACAAGAGAGACAAGATATGATATGATTAAATGATCAAATAATGAATAATAGATTGATTGATTGATTGAATTCCATACAATGTAGGAATGCCTCAATATATAGGCAATGCATGATATCTAGAAGATATGCAAGTGATAAGATCACAACTAGACATGGTGGAATCACATGTCCACCAAAGGTGGATCATCCTCCATTGTACATCAAAGTATGTGAAGCATGTGCAACAATGAGAGGATGATAATGTGATAAGAGTAGTAAAGGTGGATCTCACACACAAAGAGGTATGTGATGACACCTAAAGTGGAGATTCTCCTAACCATGTGCTAAAATAAAATGCAAACTCCTAAGTGTCTCAAAGACAACTAATATGCAAATTCATTATCCTAAGTAAACTTAAGTAAAGTGTAATTAGTAATATTTAATTACACCAACACCCCCCCTTAAGTGCAACTTAGGGGAATGCACTTAAGCTCACAATGCAAGATGGGTCTCGGCTACTAGGCCATGCTAGGTACCCATGTACAAAATGCAAGAACAATGCAATCTCTCATAAAGTGGAGAAAGAGGGAAAACCTCATGGGAAAAACCCTCCCCCAAAAAGAGAGATGAATACAAGATGCATGCATGGATGGAGTAATCAAGACCCCCCAATTATGACATACATCATGCATATACAATAAAAAATCCCCCCAAAGGAAGGAAACAAGGAGACATGATATCCCCCCCATAATGAGTAATCTCCTCCAAGGATGGTAAGTGCTTGAAGACAAAACATAGTCCAATGCCTACAAACAACATTTCTCCTCTTAGGAAGAAGATACACCAAGTATAGATGTAAGAAGGCTTCCCATTGTGGATAGGAAGTAGGAAGGGGAATCCAAATAAGGTATGATGTCTCTGAAGTATGCCCAAGTGTCGCCATGTCCTTGGTTGATGAAGATGCCATGAACCAATTAGGAGAAATCCCAATAGAAGGTGACATACAAGGAACCAATGGTAACTGATCCATGTAAGAATTTGGATCAAACTCCAAAGACAAAGATGCCTCCTCAAATGAAGTAGGAAGAGAAGCAAGAAAGCCCCCCCTCAATGTAGAATGTACACCCATGATAGATGCACCTAGATCAATGTAGAAACTCCAAGAAAACTGAATGATGTTCCTCCCCTTAGGAAGAAACAAGTCCATAGGTGGATCAATGAATCCTCCCCAATCTATAGGAAGAAAACTTAAAATGTATGATGTCTTAAGAAACTGAATAGGAGTCTCCAACACATGAGTATGATCAACCTTAACCATGCAATGTGACATCTCAAGTGAAGTTTGAGACTCATGAAAACCAATCTCCAAAGACTCAAATGTCTTCTATGAAGTTAAAGAGACCTCCTCCAAATTTTGTATCAAAGTATCCACAATCATGTCACCCTCGAAAGAATGATCAAGTAGAGAATGAATATGAGGGTCAACATGTTCCCTCGCAACAACTGAAGAAGGATCATCTTCACCAAAGAGAAGATGAATATCATCAATGAAGTCTCCCAAATCTGAAATGTAGGACTCCACAAACAAACTTGCAATGTCTGTCAAGTATTCATCCCATGGAACCAAGTCTGGAAGATAATGAATATCTTGCTACACTGAAGCACCTGAACCCATGGATTTGTGATTGCAAGCATCATCAGGAGCAACAGTAGAAATACTCTCAATAGGAGGAGAAGGAGTTGCAACTGGAGGTTCTGGACATTTTGGAAGTGGAGGAATATGTTGATCTCCATACATTTCCCAAAGAACAGTCCAAAGATCAGGAACTTTTTCTGTCTCATCATCATAGTCATCAAGGGACTCCATAACATCTATATCCATATTCAAATAGATAATCTTCATAACTTCTAAGTAAGAGTCAAGATTGAAAGAAGGACTTTTAGGTCTATACTCATACAAATAGGACAATAGGTTATGCTCACTAAGATGAGCAAGAACCAATTCACTCCATTGCTTATAATTCCATCTTGTCAACTTAATGAAACCATCCATGATGTACTTCTCACATAAAACAATGAGATCAAAAAATCAATGCACCCCCAAAATGCAATGAACCAAAAAACCCCCCAAAGTAGATGATTTTGACACTTTATATATAGTGCGTGTACAATTGCCACTTGCCAAAATGAATCAAAGTGGACTTTTGATTTTGATGATTACAACAGAAAATATGAAGCTATAGTAGACTCAAACAAATAAGACACAAGATCTCTCAAGGATCTAACAAATTACAAGTGCCAAAAATAGGCCAAAATAAACCAAATTTTGAAAGTACTATGTCTACTCAAAATTTTTCCAAACTGATACCAGATCTGGAAAGTAGACAAAAAATCATGAACTTTCAAAAAAAATAGCACTTGAAAATGTGTCCATATGAGCCCAAACGAAGCCTCTAAAGTTGTAAAAATCAGAATTTGTGATTTTTAGAAAATATCAGAAATAGAGATCAGAAATCACCTATACCATTGTGTAGATCATGAAATTCTACCCCAAAACAAAACAAATTGCTCTGAAAAAGGACTCCGAATGACTGAGATATCGTTGTTTGAAAATCGCCTCTGAAATTATTTTTTTTGAATTGCCGTTGCCGAACCTTGAAAATTCAAATGGCTCTAGATTTGGCTTCAGATGTCCGATTTGGATGAAATAAAATTTGATTTAGGGGTTTTTGGACCTCCTCAATGTGATGCCAACCTCTGATTTGCACCAACAAGCTCCAAATTTGACTTGCAATAAAATTCTCTCAAAATAGGCTATACAATGAAACTCCTATGGCTCTGATACCATGTAAGAATTTTGATATCGCTCTGATACCATGTAAGAATTTTGATATCACTCTGATACCATGTAAGAATTTTGATATCGCTCTGATACCATGTAAGAATTTGCCTAAGGCAAAGAATAAATGCCAAGATCTAGAAGTTCAAGAGATAGCACAAGAGAGACAAGATATGATATGATCAAATGATCAAATAATGAATAATAAATTGATTGATTGATTTAATTCCATACAATGTAGGAATGCCTCAATATATAGGCAATGCATGATACCTAGAAGATATGCAAGTGATAAGATCACAACTAGACATGGTGGAATCACATGTCCACCAAAGGTGGATCATCCTCCATTGTACATCAAAGTATGTGAAGCATGTGCAACAATGAGAGGATGATAATGTGATAAGAGCACTAAAGGTGGATCTCACACACAAAGAGGTATGTGATGTTACCTAAAGTGGAGATTCTCCTAACCATGTGCTAAAATGAAATGCAAACTCCTAAGTGTCTCAAAGACAACTAATATGCAAATGCATTATCCTAAGTAAACTTAAGTAAAGTGTAACTAGTAATATTTAATTACACCAACAGCCATCATCAAAGTTGTTCACATGGAGGGATCGCTCCTCTTGCCTATAATTTATAATGATTCACATGTTATTTGCATGTTAAAGCAAAGCAATTGATTTGTAGGATATATATTTTTAATATATTTTAATAAGCTAATTTAAAATTCTATAAAATAAGTACCTGATTTACTTAATTATATTTTAAAATAAAAATAAAAATAAAAATAATGTGTTAAATACAAAGAAATCTTAAGAAAAGAAACAATCGCATTAAAGAAAAACCATTTTTATTTTTTTATAAAATTAAATTTATAATTCAAATAAAAATAAATAAAATCTTATAATAGACAATGCAATTTATATAGTTAATTAAGCCGATAGGCTTTTTTGTGGGCAAAGCCCACTGATGGAAAAGTGTCAGCTAACAGGAAAATTGTCTTATACGGAAAAAAAAACATCCGATTAGTTAAGAAAATGAGTGCCAACGAGATTTTGGAGGGTTATCTTCCCTCCTTAACCCGGTTTTGGTGAGGTTTTTGGCTGATAGGGAACATGAATTTTGGGCTAAGCTCCTATAGTTTGGGGATATGCTTATGCATTTTGGGGATAAGCTTGTCTATTTATAGTTGCAGTTGCTCTCCTAAGCGAATATTGGATGTGAATGACACCTCTTTAGTTGCCTTCTACCTATTTTTCCCACAATAGTTGTAAGAAATATGTACAAGATTTTTGTAGGCTTTCTTTTTAAATTTTTGCATGATTGCCTTTGCAGGATTTGTCGTATACTGAAACTAACCTTTTTTATTGGTCAACTGTTGCAGAGAATCAATTTTTTTAAAATATTTTTGTTGGTTAATCAAGTATTTATGCATCGAGAATCAGTGCTATGTAATCAGATTCAGAGGCGGGTTAGGTTGCTTTCCTTCATGAGTACTGGTTTTGTATATTTTCAATGCCCCATCTGTCTTTGCGTTTGAACCACATGGTGAGTTACTTGGGGCAATGATTTCTTGCTTTTCACATCTTACAATTATTTCTTGACCTCTTTTGACTTCAAAATAGATTTTTTGTTTAGGCCGATGTTAGGCAATACCGAACCATGTACTAATTGTGTTTGATGTTCTAATTTTGTAATTGAGTGATTGTAGCATTCCTTTGAATTGATGCCCTATGGCTGTCATATCTCCCATCTCTACAGAACTTACAAGGCTACATGCAACATTTCTTGTAAGGGTTTGTGCTCTTCTTTTTTCTTGGCTTGAATGATATGGTCAGTTAGGTTGTGAATAACGCAAAATGAAATCACTAAGTTTTGAATAAAATATGATTTTGTAATATATTTTCTCTTTAGATGGTGTGCAGTGGTGTCTAAGTCCTTCCTAACAGAAACTATATCTAGTGTTGCGCTTTCTCTAGAATTTAGTTGCTTATGGGATTAATCCTCATGCGAACAAAGCTCAACAACAGTCAGGGGTCTTACTGTACAAGTGCCACATGAAAGACTTAGAATGGTGGGAATTTGTTTGGGGTTTATATTTTACATCTCTAACCCACATTATCTTGAAATATTTAGTTTTTTGGGGTTTATATTTGACAGCACCAACAATAGCATCTAGGCTTTCGTGTTTCATGCAGCTCCCTAAAATAGCACGTGTGTTTTCCATAATCTAAATATAAGGCCAAGTATAGATTCCAAGATAATATGTACCTTATTTTGCCTATGTATCAGAATCTCTTCATTCATATTGCTTGTTTTGTTGGTTATATTAAAAATAAATCTATCAAGAAAGAAGTAGATTTGATTACTATTTTACATTGTTGTGGTCTAATTCCTTTTGCGTCAATCAATTCAAATTGAATAGAGAGAAATTAGGGTGCAACACTCCTGTGGATGGGTGCACTATGTTTTCCATCGTCCTGAGACCCATATTATGTTGTTTGGAAGGCCTTAGCATTACCAGCAAAACTAATAGCAGCAGGAGGCCTAATAGCAATCAACACAACCTTTGGGCCTTCAAGCCTAATGGGATTGATGTAGTAAGCAGTTTGATATTTTCTATAGATGAGAATAACTTTTATTCAGCCTTCATCCCCATAACTAGTTGAGGATAAATTTCATTCCGACGTATCAGGTGGCAAGCATGAATGAAATTTTCTTTCTGCATTGGATAAAAGCATTAGAAGTGTTGTTTATTCTGATCAATTCCTAAAATAATCCATCAACCTACAGAGATTACTTTTTTAATTTTATTTACCACAAACCATCAATCATTCCAAAAATAAATCGATCATGTAATTGGGGTATGCTATAAGCAACACGTAGAGGAACTTCCTTTAATCCTATTCGATTTTTGTATCCTTCAATTTATGTACTTCTAAATACAATGTTTCATTACAAGACAAAGAATTTATTGATTCCATTTTCAGAAATTTTTTTTTTACTTGTTTAGCCAATCTATGATATGCCACTGCAGTGCCAATTAATTTTATTTGTTGATGGTTTGGTCTGTTAAGTCTCAATTTTCAAATTACATTTAGTTTTGGTATGATATGAGAATACCATGTTTGAACGGATACATCACCTCTGAAATCTCTTGATGGAAAACAACACACAAATTTTATACTAGTGGGAAGAATATGACCATGAATCTAGCTATCCTGCATAGTTTTCTTTTGAATCTAATAGTTGTTACTTTAATTAGCAAATATTCAATTGCCCAATTTTTTACTTAAATGTTGTACCTTTATATTTAGTGTAAATTAATATTCAAACCATCTGAAGCTTGAATTTCACTCGAGAAAAAACTAAACTTTCCATTTAAAATAACTTAATTTTATTACTCATGAAGAAACCTCTGCTTAAAAGTCAAGTTGTACAATTTTCTTTTAACTCAAATTGCATCGAGTAGTGTCAAAAAAATAAGCTCGAGTGTTTGTTTTCAAGAAGACTAAGAGTGTAGCATGAAAATAATTTATAATCATTTTTTCAAAGAGTTTTTAACCAAGAATGAGGAGGATAAACATAAGTATGGTCATGTCTAAAGTGAAGTAAACAAATTTGATGCGTTGCAATCCAGTTCAATTTAGTGGATGACCTATAAAAATAGGGTCCATGGATTGTAGTTGAATCACCAATTCAATAAGGGGGCAGTTAATTACTTTTCCATGTAGGCCATCAATTTCTTCAGTTTTGGGCTTTATTTTTGAGGAACAAAAGGTCCCATGAGAAATTTTTTGGGGGCTAAAGGTTTATTTGAAATCTTTTCCTACAAAATAGGATCTCCTACTTTTTAGGCCTCTTAATTTTAGGAGCTGAAACTTTTAAGCTTAAACACACTACAAAATTCATGGGACCATTCACCAATAAATATTCCTCAAAAAACACAGCAACCACAACTCTATCTTTAAGGAAGCCCCCCTCCATGGGACTCCAACCTAAGTTACATAATTTTTTGCAACAACTAATCAAGTTTATGGGAACAATTGCATACATTTTTATGGAAATTCCCTAAGGGATAGATAGACTTAGTTTTAACTCATACTGGGCTTTAGTTAAAGAGTTTGAGTGAATGAGAAGTGAACTAAGCATGTTTCAAAGGTTCTATGGGTGTAAATACTTGTATGGATCAAAACAAAAGAGAGGCAAGGCATGAAATTCCTTCACTCATGTTGTTCTATTTATTCTTTCTATTCTTTCTCTTATTCTATAGGTGCAATATTCCTCTTCCAAATGATTACACTTGAGAATGCAAGTCTAAGTACAAAAGAAGAGGAAGAAGAAGAAGAAAATAATGAGGAGGAGGAGGAGGAGGAGGAGGAGGAGGAGGGGGGAGGGGAAGAAGGGGGGAGGGAGGATGAGTAGGAGAAGGACAATGGGAAGAGGAAGGGGAACTTGAAGGAGGAGGAGGAGGAGGGGAAGGGAGAGGAGGAGGAGGAGGGGAAGGGGAAGGGGAAGGGGAAGGAGGAGAAGAGGAGGAGGAGGAGAAGAAGAAGAAGGAAAAGGAGGAGGAGAATAAGAAATAGGAGGAGAAGCAAAAGAATGATGAGGAGGAGGAGGAGGCAGAGGAGAAGGAGAAGGAGAAGAATCCAGAGAAGGAGAAGAGGAGGAGGAGGAGAAGAGGAGGAAGAAGAACAAGAACAAGACGTACAAGGAGGAGGAGGAGGAGGAGAAGGAGACACAACATAAGGAGAAGAATAACAATTAGAAGAAAGATAATACACTTCATTTTTTCGCTTCCTTCAACTCCCATTATATTGACTATCGGCGTGACCATTGCACCTCTTTTAGGTACAAGTGCTAGTACCTTTTATTAACAAGATATAATAATACTACTGTAGTTTCTAGATTGATTGTGTGAGAAACTAGAGTAGCACTCTTATGAATTGTAGGAATCTAATATCTTTAACGATCGAATAATAAGAAAAACCCTAAAATTAAAGAAAAACAATTAAAAATCTGAAAATATGTTCCTAATTATCAGAAAAGGAAAAAATTCCCAATTACCTAAACTCAATTGACAATTCGCGGGGACTTCAACTGGTTCGGTACATAGCGTTTAGCAGTTAGGGTTTACGTGGAGACAAATATGGATTTTCTAGGGTTAGGGTTTGTTAAAATATCACCGCTTTAGGGGTTTAAAAAACGAAGAGCGGCTGATTATAAATGAAGGGCAAATGAAGTCGGATACCTCAGAGCAGATCGAGTTAATCGACTACAGTACGAGTGTTCTGTAATTTACATTCAAAGCATAGATATTGTATGTAGTCTCTTTCCGGTTTTTCAAATTTTCTTTGTATTTTTAATGTTGCAATGAAGATTTTGTAAAGTTCAAGCTCAACAGTTCGAATCGTCCTTTATTTGTTGAGGGCATGCCGATCAAAGTTTTTAATCTGAGCAATGTGAACGGTGGGCGTAAGTAATAGGGGAAGCTGCCTGTGATGATAAAATAAAAGGCTCGTTTCTCAAAACATTCGCAGTAGCCGCCCAAGAGCTTTCGCCTTTGCCGGGCTTGAGAGCTAATGCTGTCAAACTTCTTCCTTGGATGTCTGAGGCACGCTTTTCCCCTTTGTCTGGTTTTTTATGGTTTTGGTTTTGTATGTGATGTGTCTTAGATTTATTGCTATGCCACTTAGCAGAACAAACAGGCCGATGCTTAGCGTGGCCCATTTGTCTTGAAGGGTGGCAACAATAATGTGGCAATTCTCCGTGCTTTTACGATTATCTGTTCGTAAGGAGCCTCGAACAAATTGCTATATTTATTTAAACGTTAAATAAATCAGGCGGTTTGTCTTTACTTAGGTATTATCTATGATAGAAAGAGAATATTATTTTCCTTAACTATACCAGTAGTTTGGGGGTTTTAAAATTTAACAGAAAATAAGGTCGTTGTTAGGGCTGATGAATTAACTTCGGTCTCTGAATTTGATGAAGGAGTATCTCCTTTCCCGAAAACCTACAAAGTCTACAGCTTTGATATAGTGACCAATGTAACGTGACTGACTGACCCAATGCATCGAATTGTCTGATACTCAGTAGAATGATTATGTTCCTTTGTGTCAATCTAATTTTCATGGGTGTCTTACCTATTTCTAATAGACTCCAAGGGATGGCTTTGTTATGATGTGTTTCAGACTTTTGCTTGTAACTAGCTTTTACAGAAATAAATCCCTCCGAGTTAGGACCAGAATCATGGCTATAACTATTTCTTTAAAATTGGATGCAAATGCTTGTGGCAAATACGTCAGCAAATTGGAAGTGCTTCATAAACATTTTTTAGATCCAACACATGTTTCACTATCTAATCTCTAGAAGATTTAAGGCAAAGGAATATTTAGATTATTTTGCTCATGGAGATGACTTTGTAGGGATATGTCTAATAGCTTCCCTAACACTGCAACAATGGAATGTAATGTGTTGGCGCCAGAACTCCACTGTGAGCCGAAGAAGCCGAATCCAAACAAAATCTTTGTCGAAAGCACTTCTGTAGGATCAAACCTCTGTTAGCATGGTTTGGTAAAAAGCCTAGTATCATTATCAAAACATGGACCAGCGTCGAAGATTATATTCGTCCCTGCTAACCGTTTGTCCACCACGAAGAAAAATCCATTTGCTTTCGTGTTGTCTTAAACACCTTTTTTCGGATTTTATGCTAGAGGTGTTGGCCATAGAAAGTGCAGAGATGTGCGAGCTCACAACTATTTGCTGATAAGAGCATGCTCTGTATATTAAAGAAAGTCGTCAGCAACCAACATCAGGATTGGTCACTAGCACCAGTCGATCCTGGCTTCTTTTCAGGCACTGGTTGGGTTTTTATTGCAACCCTTTAAATTGATCAATCTTGGATTCCTCTACATTTTGCAAAAGGAAGTTCACTGCGTTCACAGCTCTCTTGACGATGTTGATTCTCCACTGACTTCCACGTACTTGAAGAGAAAGGAGGTTACTTAGGCTCTCATAGGAAGACATACAACCAGCAAATTCATTCAACAATGACCTAATAGACCATAGAGAGACTCGATACATTCGCTACGAAGTTCAGACGACCCTCTACCCTAACACTCTAACGTGCTGTCCCATGGAGTTAGATTGAGATGATAGTTTGAATAGTTTTTAACATTTCGGGATCATTATCTCTTTATATGAAAAATTTAAATGTTAAATGATACTTAATAAATTTTTGCTAAAAACCTAAATAAATGCCTAGAAACAAATTCAATGTTCGTATTTATAAGAAAAATCCCAATTAAACCCGTTAATTTTTTCCTAGCTGGGTATACGGGATATAGATTGTTTAGTAGTTAGGGTTTGCATTGAGACAAATGTGTATTTTCTCTAGGGTTAGGGTTAGAGTTAGTGTTATAGGGTTTTAGGAAGTGAAGAGCGGCTGTGTGCAAGTGTAAAAGCAAATTCATTTGAGGGTATAATCGAGTTTGAGCGCTCTTTAATTTCGATTTTAAGTAGAGACTTTGGATGTGGTTTCCTTCTAGATTTTCTGTCTTTTGTTGTTTTAATGTGGTTGCAGCGAAGATTTTGCATAGTTCAAGCTAACAGTCTGAAGCGTCTTTCTGTTTGTTGGGCTTACCGATCAAAATTGTCAATCTGATCGATGTTAAGAAGGTTGGTAAATAAGTCTTCTTTTTTCTTATGTGACTTGGAAAGCTGCCCGTGATGATAAAATGGAAGGCTCGTTTCTCAAAACATTCGCAGTAGCCGCCTAAGAGCTTTCGCCTTTGCCGGGCTTGAGAGCTAATGCTGTTGAAATTCTTCCTTGGATGTCTGAGGCACGATTTACCCTTTTTGTCTGATTTTTGAAAGTTTTTATTTTTAAGGTTTTTGCTTTTGGTTGAGATGTTCAATAGGAGTCTCGGAAGCTCATGTTTTAGTATACATTTGCATTGTGTTTTTCTTGTTTGCATTGTGTTTTACCTTCTTGATTGTGATACCTAATAGGAGTGCGGTGAGGTAATGTTTTGAGACTTGTTTAAAGCTTTTGTGTAGATGTTTTCAATCTTTTTTTCAAGATGTTTTTTAAGCTTTTGGGTAGTTGTTTTTTATCTTATTAAATAGTAGTTTAACCTTATCAAATGAAAATAAAATAATTTTATGTATAAATAGACACTGAAACTTCAAGTTAATTAATGCAATTAGATTAATTTTAGCTCTCAATATTTTGAATCACAAAAAAATAATGAAATAATGAAATATTTGTTCAGCAATAAGAATACACTATTGTACAAATGACAATGACCTATTTTTAATTCTCAGGTTCTCACTCTAGGCATAGTATTGTTGTGCATAGGCTTATTGGTCTAGGATTGTTGGGCATATGCTTATTGGGCAGGATCATGCCCTTAACATTCTACGTATTCTATGTAGTAACCTTCTTTTTTTCCTTAGGAAGGTACGTCCCCTTCCCTTATAAAAGAATGAGGTTATCTTGGGCTAATCTTCTGCTGTCCCAAATATAACCCTCAATTCATATAGTGATTTCCTGTATTTTTTCTTCTGTTTTCCCACAGTCTGGGCTTTCTTTCTCAGTTAGTGGCTAGACCTAATCTTTCTTATTCCTTTTCTTCAGTTTCTTGTACTATTTCTTCATGCCACAATTCTACATCTTCCTCCAAATCTCCCACATCGAATTTCATGATTCTACTGATTATCTTTAATTTCTCTTTTTCCATATACAAATTTTTCTCACCTTCTACCTCATATCCCTCTCTACCATGGACTGATTAATACCCGTCATATCAAATACTGTGTCCGGTTCTGCAAGGATTTGCTTTTCCTCTTCGTTCTCTTATATCTTTCATTCCTCTATAATGTTTTTCCATATTCTGCTCTTCTTTTAGATTTCTTTCTTTTTCTACGATATTTTCCTTGTTAGCTTTGTTTAAGCTGGCCAATTGTTTCCTCAACTCTTCTTGGAAAGATCCGACATTCTCTAATAATTGATTGAGTACTATTTTGGTCTCTGTGATTCTTTCTATAACATCCTTTTGTTCTATTTCCTTCCTTGGATAAACAATTTCTTTAGCCACATTTGAGTTTTCTATAGTAAATTCTCCTTGTTCTTCCATGTTGAGATTACTTGTAGAAATGTCATTCCAGCAAATTATTCATGCTTTCATTCCACCTCTTTTGGTAACACACATTGAGAGGGGTTCAAATAAGTCTCCCTTTCTTTTGCAAAAATTTAAATGAAGATGATCTAATGAATAAGGGACTCAGCCTGTTTCTTCCTAGATAGCAAAGTCGGGAGGATGATTTTCTAACAAGTGAGTACAGTTCACTTAACTTCTAAAAAGAGAAACATCCATATAAACTCGAGAGGGATATGTAAATTAGAATTAGCCTATGCCAATTCACCAATTCCTTCTAGGTCAATTTCAGCAAGCAAATCGGCCCTAAAGGGTGAGAGACTTTGACTCTTGATGAATATTGAGGGGTCTCATCCTTTTTACATAGTACCAACTATTGTTGAAATTTGCCAAACATTACAATAAGGGTTTGTAGTTTGCCAATTATTTTAGCAAAAAATATTTTAGGTCTTTACTTGGCCATACTAGTAGAGAACAATAGCAAAAAATATTTTAAGTCTTTACTTGGCCATTCTAGTAGACAACAAAATTACTCGGTCCCATAGATCTCCAACCACTCTGTGCACCTTGGTTGATGGATTTCATAAAAGCTCATCAATCGTAATTGTCTAGGTCCAACAATATGTCCATACTGAAAATATGGTGACAGATCCTTACATTGGACAAATTATTTGCCAAGACTTCACAAGATTGCTCTCCAAATGATTGTTCTTTACCTCCGCAATCTTTCTTATCCTATCCATGGTGATGCCCATTTGTTTGTTAGTACTTTGTAGCTTGATAGGTGTCTCCATCCTTAAGCGACTACCCTATTCTCCCTTCTAATTTCTATATTGAGAAGTAACCATCATTACTATAAATTAATGCAATAATTGTTATTCCCTCTATTTTTAATCCCATATGGTGAGATATTTTGCTAAAGATACACCTAAGCAAGATTCAAATTATAAAGTAAAGCTATAAGTGAGGGTTGACTACTCGAAGTTTAAGCTACGAATAAGAGTATTCTCTAGCTACCTAAACGAGATGCAATTTTGCTAGGATCTAATTTTAAGAGGCATGCCTCTTAGGGAATGACTTAGCATTTCCTAATATAGTAGAGCCCTACTAGATATAGAGAACGCCCATTACCTCCTAAACTTTCTTCCTGGCTTCTAAACCTAACCTATTAGCAGCCATACATCATAGGTTGGGAAGTAGAAAGATCTAGGACCCACCTTATATATATGTGCGAATGATATGATCTTAAAAAATTGTTATTCCATCCATCTTAAAAAATTGTTATTCCATCCATACTTGAAAACATTAATCTTAGGGCTCATTATTGATTTTGAGGTATGACTTCGGGCTGACATACCATTTTGTGACTAATACCTATCCCTTTACATCTCAAGCGTAAATGAAGGATGAGGACCTTTGCAAGCCCTGATCAAAATGGAAGACTTTGGGTGTCATTCTATACCCATTTTGGTGTCATCTGCCCCCAAATTTGCCAAGTTGTTTGCTATACTATTCCCCTCTCTAGCATATCCATTATTTGATTAACCATATTGTCTAACTGCCAGTTTGGAGTCTTACCCTTCTTAATAGCAATGACTACCAAAGAAGAGTCTCCTTCTATCTCAATCTTATCTAAACCTAACTTGCGGCATACTTTAAGACCTTCAAGCAAGGTTATAAATTCTGCTACATTTTTAGTTATAATCCCTATAGGAAAAACTAATTGATAAACTAGTTTCTTCTCCCAATTACGAATGCAACATCCTATTCTTGCGATTCTCAGATTACCTCTAGAGGCCCCATCAAAGTTTAATTTATGCCAGCCAGTTGTTGGGGCCCTCCATACACACTCCTTTCTTAGTTGGTCGGATTCTTCCGTCTTGAATTCCTCTAAAGGGGGAATTTTAAGCCCAACACATGTTTTTGATCTTATCATCCCACGAGGTGAATCTCGCTTATTTCAATTGAACGTTACTGTTATTAGTGGTCTCCACAATGGAAGCCTCTATTTTATTTGAAAATTGGTCAAACTTAATTTTTCGTATCTTTGAAAATTCTTCTATTACGTTCTTTCAATATCTCCCAATTTATCAGAGATGGGGCTGCTGTCCAAATATTTCCAGTTGAGAAAGATGTGATCGACCGTTTCTTCCATTCCTTTACATAAAACACATCTAGATGGGCCATGAAAGCCCATTTTCTTGAATCTTTTAGCGGTTACAATTTTATGCTACAAGGCTGCCCATGCAAACATCCCTACCTTGGGAAGACACTCCTTATTAGATAGCATAGATCCAACGGTAGCTCAGGGTTAGTAAAATTGTGATTCCTATAGACAACTTCATATCCATCTTTCGTATTATACTCTCCTGTCTTTGAACTTGTCCAAACTATCATGTCTTCCTTCAAACTTAGTGAAATTAGATCTTCTACTACCTTCCAATTCCAACCTAATGTTGGATTGCCACTCGGGATGTCCATGTAGTCTTTAACATAGATTCCTACCCTATCTTTGAGAAGGACAATAGAGTTTTAGTCTTCTACTAGGGTTTGAAGAATATGATATCCTCCCTGAGAATCATCTCAAAACAGTGCCTTCCTCCCCCATCCCCAATGTTCCAAGAGACCAAACTGCTAATAATAGGTCTACATTCCTTTATAAAATTTCAGAATCTTGAGCCAATCGGGAGGGTCTCGTGACGAAGAATGCTCATAGGGTCACTCCCTTCCAATTATTTATTCCTAATGATTTTTACCCACCTTACCTCCGACTCCTTTATCATCCTCCAGATCATTTTAGCTCCTAACGCCAAGTTTTGGTCCCTCAAGATTTTGAGGTTAATCCCTCCATCCTTTTTTGCCCTACCGATCTTATTCCAAGCAACTAAGGCAAGCCGGCTTCTTTCTGCAACCCCTTTCCAAAAAAAAAGTTCTTAATTTCTGATTCGGTTTCTTATCTATCTCCGATGACAATTTGTAGCAAGACATCTGAAAAATAGGGATTGATGACAAGATCGATCTCAACATAGTCACCCTACTTGCAGAGGAGACCCATTTTCCTTTCCACGAAGTCACACTATTTTCAACTTTGGATATTACCTCCTTCCATAGCAATGGTTGTTTGCTTTCCTTATCCAAGGGTTGTCCTAAATATTTGCTTGGGAGAGAGCCTTCTTTAAACTCTAAAATATTTAAAATATCTTTTTTTAGATCATCTGTCGTATTAAAAAAGAAGACCTTTGACTTCTCACTGCTAATTAACTGCCCAGAGGCATTTGAGTAATCCTTTAAAATCTTTTAAAGGGTTCTTGCCTCTATTGGGTCATCTTTCCCATAGAACATTGTATTGTCTACAAATTGCTGGTGAGTAGTTGACTTTATATTGCTAGTGACTTTTAAGCCCCTGATATTCTTCTTGTTCCTAGTTTTGCCCAATGATCTCCCTAATGCTTTTGCCATTATTATAAACAAGAAGGGCGAAAGGGGATCCCCCTACCTTAGCCCACATGAGATATCAAAGAAACCCTCTAGTGAACCATTGATTAAGACAAATATTGTAGGAGTAGAAATACATTCGTCTACTAAATTAATCCATTGCTTAGAGAAACCAAAGGCCTCTAAGCATTTGCATAGGAATCTCCAATCGACTTTATCATAAGCTCTTTTTTATGTCTATCTTTATAAGCATACTCGGTTTCTTATTCCATTGTGTCGAGTGGATTGCCTCTTGGGCTATGATTACCCCGTCCAAAATCGATCTACTAGGGATAAAGCTAGTTTGTTCTTCTGAAATAATATTAGTGAGTACCTTTTTCAATCTGTTTGCCAGTCTTTGTAAACAACTTATAAATAGTATTGCATAAAGAAATCGGTCTGAATCTATCCAGACTCTCTACATTTTCTACTTTGGGAATTATCACCAAGAAAGTGTTGTTCATTTCCTTAAAAATACGACCCGAGTTCCTAATGCTTTCCAATACCTTTGTAACGTCCTCCCCCAAGAAGGACCAACAATATTGGTAAATGAAAGCATGGAAGCCATCTGGTCTGGGTGATTTATCCGAGTGAAGTTGGTTTAGGGCCAGCTCAACCTCCCCCTTTGTGATTTTTGCATTTAGTGCTTTGTTCTGATCCCTGCTAATTATAGAGGGGATGTTACTAAAAAAAAAATCCGGGCATTTAGCTCTAATGAATTGCTATTTAATAAATTTTGGAAGTAGGTGATTACCTCCTCCGCTATCTCCTATGTCTTATCCACCTTTTAGCCATTAGCCTTCTTGAGAGAACCTATCCTATTAATTTTCCTGCTAATCCTAGTGCTCTTATGAAAATTTTTGGTGTTCCCTATCTCCTTCCTTTAGCCAAGTCTCTCTTGATTTTTGCCTCCAAAAAATTTCCTCCTTCACTAAAATGTCCTCTTATTCATGTAATAAGGTTTTTTCTCTCAAAAAACTTTCTCTGAATCATACCTTCCTTGAGAACTAGCTCCATTAGTTCACAAATTTCGTTTTCTATCTCAGCCTTTTGAGTAAAAATATTCTCGAAACACTCCTTATTCCACTGTCTTACCCGATGCTTTATGACTTTTAGTTTTTCCATAAATACAAAGGCTTTGGAACCTTCAAAGGTTGCCTCCCTCCACCACTGCTCTATCAGGGCAATCAACCCATCCTCCTTAAACCACATTTTTTAAAATTTAATTGGGCATCGAAAAGGCTTAGTTGTTTCCTTCATCCATAGGGATACTAGAAAATGATCTAATCCTGAGTTTGGTAGGATCGTAGATTCTAACTCAAAATCAAATTCCATAAAATTCCCTTTAAAGAGGAATCTGTCAAGTTTCTCTGCAATGTGACTAAAGCCTGATCTCCTATTAGTCCAGGTAAAGCGCCCATTATTTGATTTGATATCCATTAATTCATTATCATTGACCCATTTTCTAAAAGCCAACATAGTCTGGGAAGATCTTCCGAGGCCTCCAAACTTTTCTTTCTCATCTAAAATAGCATTAAAATCCCCCCCACTGTAAACACCTACCTAGGGTTCATTTGGAAAAATTTAGTAATCTCTTCCCAAACACAAACTTTTTCATTTAGGGACACAAGGCCATGTATGTTAATTAAAATCCATTCCAGAGCCCCATTTAAGCTCTTAACCTTACCTTCAATCCAGAATCTACCCCCCTAACTTTACAAAACTAGCTCTTCTTGGGTTCCACAGTATACCAAGGCCAATCGAGGCTCCCACTGAAGGTTCACAGACGACTTCCCAACCTCCTAATTTCCTTTTCATCTTCTCCATCTCTTCACAACCCAACTTTGTTTCTTGTAACAAGATAATGTCTACCTCAACTCTCTTCAAAAAGCGCACAAAAATGCATTGTTTGTTAGGGATATTTAGACTCGTGACATTCCACATAATTACTCTCATTGCCCCTTGGGAAGGATCTTCCCCTTCCCTGCATATAGGTTCGAGATCTTCACGTGCCTAGCTGCCGATGCATCTTTGAGTCTCAATTCATTCAAGGATTTCCTACCCATTTTCTTAAGGTCTTTGGCACAATCAGCTTTTTCCTTCCCCTTATCTTTAATTTAGCTATGCCTAATTGAGAAGCATTATTATCTCTATTAGTTGATACCATATTTACTTTCAAGGCTTCCTTACATATACTTTCCCTTGACTGACCTACATCTTCCTTTGTTGTAGACTGGACCTGATCATCCATCCCATTATCTTCTAAAACACTTAACAACCTTCCTAATCACCTCTTGATTGTTACCAGACATACCATTATCCTCCTCAGTCAACTCTAGACCTAGAAACTCCGTCAATTCGTCTAGATCCACTCTATCTATAGAATGTAAATCCGTATCCTGTATCTTATCATGACTATCTCCTGATTCATCTTCCTTATGGTCTTTTAAATAATTCTACTCTGAAAGACTAAGCTCCTTATTAGCCTTATCTATGGTTCTTTCCTTACTATAATCCTTAGAAACTCATCCACTTGACCTTTTATCCATTATATCAATATTCCTATAAAAGTTCTCTTTATCCATAGATCCTACTTCTATATTGCTCAATTCTTGTTGTACGAATTCTCTCATAGCCTTAGCTTGATCTTTGACTTGTACCAAAGAGATTTTATATTCCTCTAAGCTAATGTCTTCTGATTTTGTGCCCACTCCTATGCTGGATGCATTACCTATCTTATAATCCTTGAAGATTTTAGATTTGCCAAATCAGGGGAGGACGTCTAGCATTGCTGGCTGTCCACTCTTCACCGACTCAGTATTAAATGAAGGGTTCTTTCTACAATTATTAATTTTAGTATTCTTCAAAACCTCCACCCTCTCTTTGGTCTCGGTGGGTTGGGTTACATGGAAGTTAATTGTGAAGCCCCCTCCTTTATCCTTGAATTGAATATTGATGTCGCTAGGGGCGGTTTTCTTAGGTTGGATTGGTTTTTTAATCTTTGGGATTTGTTTGAGTTTACTTACTAAATCTGTCAAAATAACATGGTTGATTTTAAACATCGAGGAACCGCTCTTAATAGTAATAGGGTTCATTGCTTTAATTGAAATATCCATATTGATTATGATAATTATTTCCGCTTGGGGGTATTTAGTGTTAACATATCTAACAAAGGAGCCTAATCTGTTGCCAATATTCCTAAGGATAATTTTGTTTGTGCATTCTAAAGGCATGTTAATTAGCTTGACAACTCTTGCTACTAGGAAACCCTTTAGATTATTCGGATTAAAGGACAACATCCAATGCATCATAGAGAAATCTATACCTAACAAGCTAGGGCATTCCTTATTTAAAATTTTCTTTTTAAGTTCTACATTATAGCAATAGATAAAGATAAAAACATCAGGGAGTAAAGAAATGCTTACCTGATTGGAAAAATGTTTTTGGAGCCAAGCTGCAATTTTACCTGTGGATAATCCATATCTGTTCCACCTCAAAATTATTCCTTTAATTTTCATTAAATCCTGGGTGCATTCTATAACTCCGTCGTCAAATTATAATAACGAATCCTGCTTTATGCTTTGGGAATTGAGTGATTTATTCAAAAAAGGGGCCGAGGATTTCAACCTACGATGGGGAGGTGAATAAGGGATGTGTTTTGGCAGATGTTCGCTCTTGCTAGGGCTAGCTTCCACTTTCATTATGGTTGGGAGCAGTTCTATAACTTTGATTCTGCGATGAGGGGGAGAATATAGGGCTTTCTTTTGGGGGCTACTAACTGGATATGGATTTAGGGTTAGGATGCTTGGAGAATGTAGAGGAGCAAACCAATTCTCTAATGGTAGAGCAAAGGGGGTCCTATCACTATACCAGGGGATTGAATTAAGCTTTGCTAAGTTTGAGGGAACGTTTACCTTTTTTCTGTCTTTTCGAAACTACCTTTGTCCATTGATTCTCCCTTGTTTGTAGACGCATAGGAGCTAGGGAGGAGCCCTCAGATCCTTCTAAAAGTGCTAATGGAGTGTTAAACAATTTTGCATATCGCATTGAAAGAAAAAAGTTCCACTGTTTATTAATGCTTTCAACACTAAACAATTTATGTCCAAATTTCGCATATTCGGAACAGAGCCATCACATGATTAAATATTTAAAAAGAATTTGAGCAGTTGTAAGCTCTACATGCACGAATTTTATTATATATTATAATGCTGTAGTTTCTAGATAGATTGTGTGAGAAACTACAATAGCACTCTTATGAATTGTAGGAATACAATCTAATAATAATAAAAACCCTAAATTTATAAAAAAAATTAAAAATCTGAAAATATGTTCCTATTTATTTGAAAAGGAAAAAAAATTCCAATTACCTGAAACTCAATCGACAATTTGCGGGGACTTCAACTCGTTCGGTACATAGCGTTTAGCAGTTAGGGTTTACATGGAGACAAATATGAATTTTCTAGGGTTAGGGTTTGTTAAAATATCAGCGCTTTAGTTTAGGGGTTTAAAAAACAAAGAGCGGCTGTTTATAAGTAAAGGTGCAAATGAAGTCGGATACACAGAGCAGATCGAGTTAATCGACTACAGTACGAGCGTTCTGTAATTTACAGTCAAAGCATAGATATTGTATGTAGTTTCTTTCTGGTTTTTCTATTTTTCGTTTATTTGTCGAGGGCATGCGGATCAAATTTTTTAATCTGAGTAATGTGAATGGTGGGCGTAAATAAGTTCGGCTGTTTATAGTAATAGGGGAAGCTGCCTGTGATGATAAAATAAAAGGCTCGTTTCTCAAAACATTCGCAGTAGCCGCCCAAGAGCTTTCGCCTTTGCCGGGCTTGAGAGCTAATGCTGTCAAACTTCTTCCTTGGATGTCTGAGGCACGCTTTTCCCCTTTGTCTGATTTCTTATGGTTTTGGTTTTGTATGTGATGTGTGTTAGATTTATTGCTATGCCACTTAGTAGAACAAACAGGCCGATGCTTAGCGTGGCCCATTTGTCTTGAAGGGTGGCAACAATAATGTGGCAATTCTCCGTGCTTTTACGATTATCTGTTCGTAAGGAGCCTCGAACAAATTGCTATATTTATTTAAATATTAAACAAATCAGGGCGGTATGGCTTTACTTAGGTATCTAAGATAAAAAGAGAAGATTATTTCCGAAAACTAGAGTAGTAGTTTGGGAGTTTCAAAATTTTAACAGAAAATAAGGTCGTTTTTCGTTTTGATGATAATTAACTTTGGTCTCAGAATTTGATGTAGTGTCTCCTTTCCGGAGAATATCCGAACTCGACAACTTTGAAATATACCAATATAATGTGACCCTCTGACCCAATGCGTTGAATAGTCTGATACTCAGTAGAATGGTTATGCTCCATTGTTTCAATCTAATTTTCATGGATGCCATACCTATTTCCAAAAGTACCCAAGGGATAGCTTTGTTATGATGTGTTGCAGTCTTTTGCTTGAAATTAGCTTTAAAATTGGATGCAAATGCTTGTGGCAAATAGGCCAGCAAAATGCAAGTGCTTCATAATCAACTTGTTAGATCCAACAAATGTTATGTTTCCCTATCTAATCTCTAGAAGACTCCAGGAAAAGGAATATGTAGATTAGTTTGCATATGGAGATGTCTCAAAGTAGTTAACCTATCAGCGAGGGTTTGTAATGTAAGATGTGTTGGCGCCAGAACTCTATTGGGAGCCGAGGAAGCCGAATCCAAACGAAATCTTCGTTGAAAGCACTTCTGTATGAACAAACCTCAGATGACATGGTTTGGTAAAAAGTCCAGCATCTTTATCAAAACATGGATCAGCGTCGAAGATTATATTTATCCCTGCTAACCGATTGAGCACCCCCAAGAAAAACCCATTTGCTTTCATGTTAGGCTAAGTGTCTCTTTTCGGATTTCATGCTAAAGGCCTTGGCCATAGAAAGTGTAGAGGTATGTGAACTCCCATCAGTTTGCTGATTAGAGCATGCTCTAAATATTACAAGATGTCATAAGCAATCACATTAGGGCTGATCACCAGCACTAGTCGATCCTTGCTTCTTTTCAGATACTGGTTGGTTTTTGAATGCATCCCTTGAAACTTGTTATTCTTGGATTCCTCTACAGCAAAAGGAAATTCACTGCTTTCAGCTGTTTTGACGATGTTGATTCTCCACCGGCTACCGCATACTTTAACAGAAAGGATGTTCCCTGGGATCTCATAGGAAGCCATGCAACCAGTAAATTAAGAACACAGTTCTGAAAGAAGTATCATTCAACAATAACCCAATAGACCATAGAGGGACCCGATGCATTCGATACAAAGCCCTGACGGTTCTCCACCCTAGCACTCATTATCGTGCGGTCCCATGGAGATAGATTGAGATGATAGTTTGAATAGTTTGGTCCGATGGAGATAGATTGAGATGATAGTTTGAATAGTTTATAACATTTCTAGATCATTATCTCTTTATAAGAGAATTTAAATGTTTCAAAATCTGATTATTTCAAAATAAGGTTTTGAAATTCTGGTTTTGTGTATTCCAAAAATAGTTTGGATCATTTGGTTGACCTAGAAGATGACTGTCAACCAATTTTAAAATTAGAATTAAAGTTGAGAAATTCCTATTTAGATGGAAAGTTCCACAGATTGGTGCGTGAGAGACAAAGGCCTATCTACAATGTCCAGAATCTTTGTATCCCCTTCCAACATCTTTACAACCTCAACAATGGTGGGCTTTAAAGCAAACCATAACAAATGCACACATAATTCCCACAAGATCAAATCTCTCCCATTCCCTGCTCCACCACTTCAATTGCTCTGCCCGCTTTCACAAGATTCCACGCCCATTCTGTCACTAGTTAATTGTAAGCATTCTCTAATGAAGTATCCAGAACTTTTCTGCCGCACATTATCTCCAACACAACGACGTCAAAGATCACTCTTTTTTGTCAATTCCCTGTACACAGAGCATACTCTGGAGCTAGGTAAACCATGAGTGCCTGCAATTCGTGTGGTCAGATGAGACTCCCCTTGGCCGCCCACTCTGGCCAGTCCAAATTCAGAGACATAAGCATTCAAATTGGCATCCAGCAGAATGTTTGTGGCCTTCATGTCTCTGATAAATTGCAGGCTGAACGCCATAGTGCAAATAAGCTAAACCCTTGGCTACCCCGAGCACAATATGTTTCCTCTGTGGCCATGTCAGCGGTGGCTTGGATTCTCTGTCAAATATGTTGTCATCTAAACTACCATTTGGCATGAAATCGTAGGTGAGAAACCGTTGGTGCCCTTCCTCGCCTCGCTACACAACCTCTCAGAACCACCAGAGTTGGTGCCCTTCCTCGTCATCACTCGCTACACCACCTCTCAGAACCACCAGGTTTTTGTGCCTTGTTGTTGATAATCTCCACCTTGTTTAAGAAATCTGCGTCTCTTTTTGGAGAACAGTTCTTTATTCTCTTCACTCAAAACTGAGAAGATGATTTCAAATTCTACCCTATTCGGTGGGAAGATAGTGCTGTTGATTTTGGTGTCTAAATCAGATTTTGATCTGCAAAACCTGAATTGCAGTTTAGTGTCCTAAGCGGCGGATTTGGCAAAAAAGTGAAAATTCTGCCCCAGTTCCACTAACCATACCAGGCCTAAATAAATGACTAGAAACAAATTAAATGTTCGTATTTATAAAAATTCCCAATTAAACTATTTTTTTTGTAGTTGGGCATACCATATATAGATTGTTTAGCAGTTAGGGTTTGCATTGAGACAAATGTGTATTTCTCTAGGGTTGGTCTTTGTTATAATAAGTGTTTTAGGGTTTTAAAAAGTAAAGAGCGGCTGTGTGCAAGTGTAAACACGTGTGCAACGAAGATTTTGTATAGTTCAAGCTAACAGTCTGAATCGTCCTTTGTTTGTTGGGCATACCGATCAAAATTGTCAATCTGATCAATCTTTTGGGCAAATTAGAGCAGGAGTATGGGGGTTCAAGATTTAATAGAAAATAAGGGTTTATAAAGGGCTGACTATTTAAGGTTTTTGTCTTTGTCTTTGGTTGTAATGCTCAACAGTAGGGAGTCTCGGAAGTTAATGTTTTAGAATACATTTGCATTGTGTTTACCCTTTTTGATTGTGATAATGAATAGGAGTGCACTTAGGTGTGATGTTTTGAGGTGTGTTTAAAGCTTTTTGGGTAGATGTTATCAATCTTGTTATCAGATGTTTTTAAATTTCGAGTAGATGTTGTTTTCCATCTACTTATTAAATAGTAGTTCAACCTTTTGAAATGAAAATAAAAAGTTTTATACATAAGTGGATAGTGAAACTTGGAATCTGATGAGAGTTTAAGTCGATTAATGTTACTAGATTTAGATTTTGATGAGTGTTCAAGTCAATTAATGTAAGGTAGATTAATTTTAACTATTAATATTTTTTATCACAAAAAAATTTTAGAAGGCATTTTATATGTTCTATTATTAGGATTAAATATTTGTTTAACAATTGTGCACACTACATCTATCATAAAACCTTAGTTTTGATCGAAGTTTTTAAGTCCATAACCCAAGGTAATCTAATTCATCAATTTGATCTCATCAATGCCCAATTTTATATTATGTTTAATTAATTAATTTTTAGATCTTAAATAGTATTGGCAAATTAAATCAATTATATATCATTTATTTGATTAATATTCTAAATGTTGATTAAATAAATAAGTAAATTTTTAATTAATCATAAAAGAAATTTAAATTAATTATATCATCACTTTTGAGAAAAATGCATTAAACCTAAGGTAATCTAATTCATCAATTTGATTTCATCAATACCTTATTCTATATTATGTTTAATTAATTAATTCTTAGATCTTAAATATTATTGGCAAATTAAATCAATTCTATATCATTTATTTGATTAATATTCTAAATGCTGATTAAATAAATAAGTAAATCTTTAATTAATCATAAAATGAATTTAAATTAATTATTTCATCACTTTTGAAAAAAATGCATTAAATCTATTAATAAAATCCTAAAAATACATTTATGTCAAAATTTCTAGTTAACTTAATATCAATTTTGGAAGCATTTTAAATAACTCAATCTCCTTTTGGAAATAAGCTAGTGAATATTCTTGAATGGATTTTATATAAGCAAGTTTCATTTCTTCACAAAGGATCCCAATATTTGCTAAAGTAATGCTGTTTAAGTCAATCCATATTAAAAAAATTGAAATGTCCCTATGATTTGTATGCAACAAAATAAGCTAAATGAACTTATGTAATGAAATAGCTCAATAAAAGATTGCAAATGAAAATAATAGCATTACTTCACAAAGGATGAATAGTAAAGATTGCTTCGAAGAATTAGTCATGGTGGAAACTTTCCAAATCAACCGGCAAGGTAAGTTCATTGAATTGTTTGTGGAAATTCCAAAATGACTAATGAGTCAATGGATTTGATCAAATTGATGAATTAGATTGCCTTAGGTTAGGACTTCAAAAATTTGATGAAAATTAAGGTTTTATGATGAACAATTGAGATTAGGAGCTTATGGATTAGGTGACCATTTAGGTGATTACATTTGCCTCTTTTTGAATACTTTGATGCGCGATGAAAACTATCTTCAAGTCGGTTGATTTAAAAGATATTGATTTTGAACTTGATTGGATAAGAAACACTTGCCTAATTTGATGATGACAACTAACCAACTTGATGTAAAGCGACAAAATTGATTAATGTCAGAAAGACTCTTAAACATTGGTTTGGTTTGAATGAGTAACCAGTTTGATGTGAAGCCATGAAACCATTAACTTGATTTGATGTGATGAAGCCAAATGGATTTGACGAGGACAATATCAGCTTGATGTGAAGTGATGAAATTGATATGCCCCTAAAAACTTGATGTTAATGAGGAATTTCAACTTGATGTGATGCGATGAAATAAATGCCCTTAGCGATTTGATTATATATTTTGATTGCTTGATTAAGAATTTTTGATGTTTGATGATGCAATCATTGAATTGTAGATGTTAGGGTTATGCCCCCTTGGGAGTGAAATTGAAATATGGCAACGAAAGAGTTAGATCTGATTCAACGAGGTAGGTCATGTTCTGCACTAATATGAGGGTTGGTTGACCAAGTTTGACCAAAATTTTGGCATAAGCTTTTTGGTCTAGGATTGTTGGGCATAGGCCATAAGTCGTGTTGTATAACGTAGTAAGAAATGTAGCTTTGAACAGGTATATAACATTGGAATAAGTAAAATAGCAAAATTGTAAATGCTAAATACTAAATACTTGAACATTGAACAAGGAACAATGGAATATTGGTAATTGGCAAATGGAAGATTTTTATTATATTGAAAATATCATCATGATTTCTCCATCAATTTATTATTTTGTTTTTAAATTTGAAAGGTAGGGTGACCGTCCAAAATTTGAAGTATGCAAATATTTATTTTAAAATTCATTTTAATGACCGTTTGTGTAAACGTACCCTATTTGTAGCGGTGGATATCTTTGTCTTAGGTATGTTGGGATTTGGTGGGAGGGGGGATGTGCTGTTACATTACATTGATTTTAATTGAAGAAATGTGATGAATAGTATAAGAAGAATCATTGCAACATCACATAAACTATCTTTGAACCATGAACATAAAAATTACAATCTCAATAAACAAACTCAAAATAATAATGTGATGTTGCTAGAAAATAAAAATTGATTTAAAACTATGAACATTACAAGATATTATGATAAAACAACCAATTTTTAGGGACATATCTAAAATTACAATCGCAATAAGCAAACTCAAAATAACCAAGTAACTGAATTATAGTACATGATGGATTTTATGAAAAATAATTTAATCAATATAAAAATGAAACACTGCAACATCACATTATTATCTTTTGAACTATGAACATTATAAGATATCATGATAAACCAACCAATTTTTAGGGATATTTCTAAAATTACAATCACAATAGACAAACTTGAAATAACCAAACAATTGAATTAAAGTAAATGATGGGTTTTATGAAATTTTTTAAATCAATATATAGATAATTTTTAAATACTAAATACTATTACCTTCTAAATATTTGAATTTTTTTTTGCAAAGTCAAACTTGTTTTATTTAGATTTTTAATTTTATCATGTGTAGTGTTCCTAGAACACTTTAGTAGTACGAGCATAAGTTATACCATGTATATCTTATATTCTAAACCAATAAGAATAGTTGTAAATCAATTTTTATTTTCTAGCATTAAAAAAAAGAAATAAAAATAGATTCTGATTTAATTGTTTTGGTTTTGACTTATCTATTTATACATTGCTTAAAAACTTTTTTTATGCAATTACAAGACTTTGTAAAATAATATGAATGTATTTACTTAATATTTATTATTTATTACACCTCTTAATAAATACTCTATTTCAAATGCATTAGCAATTGAATTTTTTATCTTTTAATTGTAATCTTTTTAATTTCAATGTCATCTTTTAATTTCATATTAGACTATGATCATTATAAAAGATTGATTATCAAGTAATTTTCAAATAATTTAAAATAGACAAAATATTATACTTCTTTTAAACAAAAATTGTAGAGATCATAAAATTTTTGATATTGCAAATAGTGACTATTTTAGATTATTTTTTTATTATTTCAATATGTAAAATAAATTCTTTCTCTTTCATTAAATTTTTTGTTGAAGTAGGTAAAGAGCACAAGTTCCTCCCATATTTTGATTGTTATTCATTCGTTACTCACCAAAGCCTCCTAATTACTAACTTCAAAGAAATGCACAATTCCTTTTGTGCATAATTATTGACAGATTCTGAGGTGGTTGTAGTGCATATGGTTGTTAGGGTATTTTAAGTAGATTAGGCAACATTATGAAATGACCACTTTTTGATGGGTATGCAAAGTTAGCTCTAATAGCTTGTGGGTATGCCTAGTACACTTCCCCTACCCTTGACATACAAAACCATTGACATCTTGCCTATTTGTAACACATTAATAAATTTTATTTCCTTTTCGTCTAGTCTTGAAACAATATATTGGCTCATATTTTTGTTATTTTATTTTTAGCCATGCATATATTGATGCGTCAAATTATAAAGGGGTCATTTAGAATAGAAGGTTGTACGTGTTATTACCAATTCTAGAAAACCAATTTTAGAAAGGCCTTGATGATTGCATATTTGAAGCAATAATAACTATCATCTTAATAGGTAATTTTTAAAAAGAGAATACACTTCATTTCTTCTCCAAAGTTAATTGGCTATTTCATAATTGTAGATGCTTTTTTAAAAGAGCAGTGAGGTTACATGAGTATCCCATGAGTATCCCTTTAGATGGGGATGTAATGTTTATAAGACATTTTTGGGATATGTTATAAGAGAGATTGTGCACATCCATGAGAATTATACTTAGGCATAACAAGGGTGATATCACAAATCACATATGCACTTAGGGTTTCTTCTCTCATAGAACCCTATCACCTTAGGAGGTTTCAATTTTGTATCCTCTCGCTCTCCTAGAGCTCCTCTACTAATTCAAGTGCTCACTTTTCCACCATGATCTCACAAAGGTAAGTTCATCTACCACCTTCTAGCCCTTTCACAATCACCTTCTAGGAGTCTAGGGCTTGCGAATTATCTGCTTCAATCACCAAACAGTTCTTGACTGGTTTTGTAGTCATTTTCTCATGCATTGGATTTGTATATCCAATCAGCTCTTGCAAGTTATAAGCTTCTCTTACTCTTGCTTCCTAGCTAGACTATGTCCAAGCTCCCCTAAGGCAAGAGTTTAAAAGTCACAGGCACTACCTCCATAACACTAACAAAAAGAAAACTACTGTACAAAGACTCCATTTTCATTTCCCCAAGGACTGAGTGTTTGTCACGGTGGGAACTCAAATAGGAGCCATTTCGACTTTGTACACCTTGTTTGGTCCAAAGACTCATAACTAGGGACAAAATTATATTTACATAAATATACAAAAATAAGAACTCAAACCAGTACACACAAAGCAAGAAAATGAACAATTGCAACTATCTACAAGGAAAGATTTGGTTATTCAATCCATTGAGCTAGAATGGAAACCAAATTTGAAAACACATTCAAGTTAACTAAAAACTGTTAAAATGCTTAGTATTAGATTCATGCCAAAACAATGCCAATTACAACCAACCCTCTTTCCCAAAATCTCAAGGCCTTATATCGCCTTGGTTCGGTTACAATAGTTTGAAATCAACTGGTTTTTCCACTATGCATTCAACTAACAAAATTGACTCATCGATATAGCCTATCCTGCTGACATGATCACGAATCGGCATAACCAATTCACGGTTCCTCCGCTATGACATATCTGTCCGATGGAGTGACACAACTTAGCCCGATGTAGTATTGTTCCTCCCATTGTCAACACTTATCTCGCTGTCGCAATTGGGTATTAGCATAGAAACAAACCCATTCTTTCGAGCGCTGATGCCTTATGTTTTGGCCATCCATCATTAATTCATACTCAGTTGTCTTCATCGGGTATTGTCATATCCTAACCACACTGCCCTGATAGACCAAGTTAGTTTGATGGAATATCATTGACATGAGTTATCCCACTACCCTCATCGGGGATCGACACAACCACAGATGGCTTCATCGATAGCATTGGATTAGCCCGATGGGGTATCATCGACATGAGCTAACTCGATGGCATACTTTTCCCTTTAGCCATTAGAACTTTTCTCATCGGTCATAGTTATCCCAATGTACTAAATGTTGAACTTGGGGATATCTTTTGGAAAACCACACAAAAAGCTTGCAACCTACTGCACTATTGGGTAGTCTTTATTCACTCTATGATCCTGATTGGATTACACACCAAAATTTGAGGGTTAAAATAGGTAACCCCTAAGTGCTCCTGCACCATTCTCCTTGAAAAGAAAATCTTAAGTCACATTCGGTGACAGTAAGGAAAGATCAATTCCTATCTTTTTGAAATCACCTTCAGGTACCCAAGTAGCTTCTGCATTAGGCATTTGTGTCCACTTGATCAGACACTCCATGTAGTTCTTGTGTCTAGTCTTCTTTGCAATTTTTGAATCTAACACCTTCTTTGTTGTAGGCTTAGGTGGGGACGGTAATGTCAGATCATTTTCCATCCCTGCAACAATAGGAACTTTTGCACTTCCCTCATGACTTTGACCTTTATATTGTACTAAGTTAGCTATGTTAAAAACATGAGACAAAGCTAGATCTGTTGGTAAATCTATCTTATATGCATTGTTGCCATATTTAGCCAGAATCTTGCAAGGACCAATTCTCCTCACCTGTAGCTTACTTGGCACTCCTTTATGAAGTCTATCCTTGTTCAAATGGACCATGACCCAATCTTCCACTTCAAACTGTATGTCTTTCCTCCTAGCATCAACTTTATCCTTGATCTTTGGAGTGTTCTCAGTCAGAGTTCTTCTCACTTGATCATGTACTTCATGGATTGTGCAAAGTCTTCACCATATCCACTTCTTCCTTCCATGTCTTTCAATTTTCTTTTCTCACATACACCTCTAGGATGCAATCCATAGACAATTTCAAAAGGGCTCTTTCTTGTTGTTCTATTCACACTATCATTATAGACAAATTTGGCTTGATGAATCACTTGATCCCAAGTCTGTCCATATTCTTTAATCAAACATTTCAAGAGGTTTCCAAGGGTCATGTTGACCACCTCTGTTGGCCATCTATTTGGGGATGGTATGTAGACCCAAATGCTAAATTAGTGCCCAACCATTTCCATAAGGTTTTCCAGAAATGTCCCATAATCTTGGTATCTCTGTCTAATACTATACTGATTGGTAGTCCATGAATCCTAATGACTTCTTTGAAAAATAAATGAGCTATATGACTGGCATCATGAATCACTTTACAAGGAATGAAATGACTCATTTTACTAAATCTGTCTACAACAACAAAAATACTGTCAAAACCAGTCTTTGTTTTGGGTAAACCAATTATGAAATCCATACTTACACATTCCAAGGACCTATTGGGAATTGAAAATGGTTGATAAATACCAACATTTGAAGACGTCCTTTTGGCTTTTTGGCAAATTTTGTACTGCTCAACATATCACCTTATGTCCTTATACATCTTGGGCCAATAATAGAACCTTTGGACTAGCTCTAAAGTCTTGTTTAATCCAAGATGTCCACTCAAACCACCATTGTGCTTTTCTTGCATCAAATTCTCTTTCATGGATCCCCTTGGTACACACAACTGTCCACCCTTAAACAAGAGTCCATCTTGCAAAGTGTAATCTACATGTTCATTATGAAAGTGACTGTTATAGTCTTGGCATACCTTATAGGCTTCAACAAAGTCTTCATGCTCCTTGCAGAGGTCCTTGAAACTCTCAACTCCTATACTCTTCAACTGTATTTCTTGGACTGTGAGTAGCCTTATACTCAAAGCATTGGCAACCTTGTTACACTGCCCTTTCTTATGCTTTATTGTAAATGTATAAGACTACAAATATTCTACCCATTTGATGTGTCTATGACCCAACTTGTCTTGTGAGTTAAGAAAACTCAGTGCTTGATTGTTAGTGTAAACAACAAACTCTTTGGGCAATATATAATGCCTCAATTTCCTAAGTGCTTGCACAAGTGCATATAACTCTAGGTCAAAGGATGAATACCTTTTCTTAGCTTCATTTAGCTTCTCACTAGAAAATGCCACTAGTCTACTGTCTTGACTTAAAAATTCCCCAACTGCAATGTTGCTTGCATCACACTCTATGGTGAAGAGTTTATCAAAACTAGGTAGTACTAGTATAGGTTGTGTAGCTACCTTTTGTTTCAAAACTTCAAATCCCTTATCTCCTTCCTTTGTCCATTGAAACATAGCTTTTAGACCTCCTTTGATTGTATCCAATATAGGAGCACAAATTGCACTAAAGTTCCTTATGAAATTCCTATAGAATTGAGCTAATCCACATAAACTTCTAACCTCACTAGCTATCTTGGGAGTAGGCCAACTTAGGATTGCTTCCACCTTTGTGACAACCATCTTCAAATCTCCCTTTGAGATTACAAATCCCAAATAGACAAGCTCATGCTTCATAAACTCACATTTCTCCAAATTTATGGTTAGTTGTTCATCATACAATTTCTACATGCCTAAGATTGTCATACTTAATTTTTCTAAAAAACAAGATATCATCTTGATAAAAAACTACAAATTTACCAATAAAATCTTGAGGACTTCATTCATGAGCCTCATGAGCATGCTAGGAGCATTGGTGAGACCAAATGGCATAACAATCCATTCATAGAGACCTTCTGTGGTTTTGAATGCTGTCTTCCACTCATCTCCCTCCTTGATTCTTATTTGGTGATAGCCACTTTTAAGGTCTATCTTGAAAAAGTATTGTGCACCCCCTAAACAATCCATAAGGTCTTCAATTCTAGGTAGAGGGAACCTATACCTAATAGTAATCTTGTTGATGGATCTAGAGTCTGTACATAATCTCCATGTTCCTCCTTTCTTGGGTACTAAGACTGTTGGAACTGCACATGGACTAATACTCTTCCTTAACAATCCACTATCAAGAAGCTCTTGAACTTGTTTGGCCACTTCTTTGTTATGCTCCAGAGTCATCTTGTAAGGAGATTTGTTAGGCAAGGATGCTCCTAGAATGAGATCTATCTGATGAATTATTTCTCTTTGTGGAGGTAAAGTAGCAGGGGTTCCATCACTTATGATGTCCTGGAACTGATCTAGTTCAGCTTGTACCTCTACCGGGATGTCCACTGTCTTAACTTTCTTCTGTTTGTTAGGTTGCACAATCACTGCAAACCCAACTCCTTCTCTCTCTTTGAGAGTATTCAAAAACTCCTTTTCACTAACTAACAACACATTATGGCCACTAGACTTATCCTCTTCTTTGTCTCCTCTAGACTGTATTTTTATAAGTGACACCATCTTTTTGGAAATAATATGAATTCTTTTCCCCATGATGAACTACTTTTCTATCATATTGCTATGGTCTACCTAATAGTAGGTGGCATGTATCCATTGGTAAGATGTCACAAAATATTGTCTTTATAGCCTCCTATGGTGAAGTCCACCCAAGTTTGTTCATTTGCCAAAACCTGTTGCCCTTTGTTAAGTCAAGTAGCCCTATAAGGATTACTATGAGGGATTCTTTGCAACTTTAGTTTTCTTACTGCCTCTTTAGACACTATGTTGTCTGTGGACCCTGAATCCACAACAACCTCACACACCTTACCCATAATCTTGCAATTTATCCTAAACAAGGATCTCCTTTGGCTTGGATCTTCTTTCACAGGTTCTTTTATCAAGACTCTTCTAATCATGAGGTTCTCTCCAACCTCTAAGTCTAAACTCACCTTCGATGATTTAACACTTGCAATATCCTCTTACACATAGTTGACTCTCCTATCCCCTCCTTGGGATGAAGAAGCCTTCTCAGGGCATCTATAGGCAGGGTGTCCAACTGGATAGAAATTGTAGAAATTCATTGTGGAGAAGTAGGATCCTCTTCTTGATCCTCCAGACCTACCTCTTCTGCTACTGGTAGACCCCCTTCCTCTATAACTTCCTCTGCTGCTGGAATCCCCACTTTTCTCTGCCAACTTGGATTCACCTTGGGATCTTTGGTCTGTACTTCTTCTGCCAAAACTTCCTCTGTGACTTCTATTATCTCTTCCTCTGCCTCTACTCCTGTTTCGTTTCTCATACTTCTTTTTACTTTTCTCTTCCACCTTAAGTGCTAATTGATAACACTTGTGGACTATAGTTGGACTCAACAAACTAATCTCTTCTTGGATACTTCACTTTAATCCATTCAAGTATCTTGCAACCTTGATGCTTTCATCTTTTATCACATTGGATCTCAGACACAACTTTTGGAATTCTTCTATATAGGTGCTCACATCTAGTTCTTTATGTCTCAAATTTTGTCTCTTCCTATGGAGTTGAATTTCATAATCATCGGGGATGTATGTTTCCTTGATCTTGGCAATCATGCCCCTCCAAGTAGAGATAGGATTCTTATCTTCCTTTTGTCTCTCAACTTTGACAAACTTCCACCAAGTTAAAGCAACCCCTCTCAATCTTGATTTGGCCACATTAACCTTTTGTGCTTCACTTACATTGTCACATTCAAAATGGTTCTCTAAACCTTCAATCCACTCCATAATTAAGTTAGGTTCCATTTTACCACTGAAAAGAGGTATTCCTTCTAAGGCTTTTCCACTCATAGCTTTGAGGGCCTTAAGAAAGGGTTCTTCTTGGATGATAGGGTCTGGCTCGGGAATTTCATCTTCCACTACCACTGTTTTACCCTTCTCATCTATCTTCCCATTGACTTCCTTAGTTTTTACTTCTACTTCACCTAGCTTGAACTCTAGTTGATCTAATCTTTCTTTAACCAATCTGTTCTCCTCTACTTGATCTTCAACCTTCTTGGCCAACTTCGGATTGGTCACCATCCTAGATTCTCCAACCAATTCAGTATACAAAATTCCACTCACACCAGCCCAAATATTTAGAGCTTTGATACTGTACACACTAAAATATGCACTTCTATGAACCATTACATGCAAGGTTGCTCAAGAATGAGGCCTCACAAAGCGGCTCATAGCTCTCTATGCATGGAGTTGCAAGGGACTATGAGTTTTGCTCTCAACTAGAGCTACAAGAAAGTGACCTTGCTAGTCAACCACACAATGAGAGATTCAAGTGAAGACAAGGGCAAGAGTGCCAATGTCTCCAAGAATCTAAATGGAAATGAAATGCAAATGCAACTAGTATGAATGTGCAAGCTAAGCTAAATGATAACAATGCAATGCTTGAAAAGAAATCTAATCTATGAAAGGAAAGTGCAAACTAAACTATGAAGGAAAGTACAAGTCTTACAATCCCTCCTAATTAAGCTATGTGAGATTAATCTATTGCATAAAGAAAATCTATACTAAGGATGTCATGATTATGCAACTATGAAAGCAAACTAAATGAAATGCAACAACAAGGTCTTCAAAGCTTGGATGCAAGGATGTCTTCAAAGAGCTCCAAAACCTGCAGCATAACAATAGCATAAAATATGGATATATATGCAAATGAAGGAGAGAGCTCTCCTTTTATAAGAAATGAGGAGAAATGGACCATGGAGATTAAGAGGCAAAAAGTCTTAATCAGCGGTGGAGCTTGAAAGAGGAGCAATCCATGTGCACAAGTATCCTCCAATGAGAGTGAAGTGTTGACTTTTGAGCCTCATGTGAGACAAAAGTGCTTTTTCCCTTTTTATAAAATAGGAATAATGCTTTATTTGTGCAACTTAGGATAAGAGGAAAGTGGGGCTTTTTTATTTAATTGAAAGGGGAGGAAATATTCCTTTTAATTAAATAAAGACTTAGGATAAATGATTAGCCTAAGGATAAAAATCCAATATATGATCGAATTTAGGATTTGATTAAGAAATTAATAATGTTGAAAATATTGATTATTGATAAAAATGATTCAGGATTGATAAATCAAATAAATGGGGCCCAAAGTCTAGGCGACCATTTTAGGGTGCATACAGATACCACTTTGATAGGGAGGCTCTGCCAAGAACTACTCTTAGTTCTTCACCAAGTCTATTCTAATACTTCTTAGGGTTTCTTCTCTCCTAGAACCCTATCACCTTAGGAGGTTTCAATTTTCTATCCTCCTACTCTCCTAGAGATCCTCTACCAATTCAAGTGCTCACTTTTCAACCTTTAACTCACAAAGGTAAGTTCATCTACCACCTTCTAGCCCTTTCACAATCACCTTGGAGGATTCTAGGGCTTGCGAATCATCGGCTTCAATGACCAAACAATTCTTCTTGATTGGTCTTGCAGTCATTTTCTCATGCATTGGATTTGTATATCCAATTATCTCCTCCAAGTTATAAGCTTCTCTTACTCTTGATTCCTAGTCAGACTATGGTCAAGCTCCCCTAGGGAAAGATTTTAAAAATCACAGGCACTACCTCCAGAACACTAACAAAAACAAAACTAATGTACAAAGACTCCATTTTCATTTCCCCAAGGATCGAGTGTTTGTCATAGTGGGAACTCAAATAGGAGCCATTTAGATTATGTAAACCTTATCTGGTCCAAAGACTCATAACTAGGGACAAAATTGTATATACATAAATATACAAAACAAGAATTGAAACCAATACACACAAAGCAATAAAATGAACAATTACAACTATCTACAAGGAAAGATTTGGTTATTCAATCCATTGAACTTGGATGAAAACCAAATTTGAAAACACATTAAGTTAACTGAAAACTGTTAAAATGCTTACTATTAGATTCATGCCAAAACAATGCCAATTAAAACCAACCCTCTTTCCAAAAATATCAAGGCCTTATATCGCCTTGGTTCGGTTACAACGGTTCAAAATCAACTAGTTTTCCCACTCCATGTTTAACTAACAAAATTGACTCATCGGTATAGCCTATCCTACTAACATGATCGTGAATTGGCATAACCAATTCACAGTTCCTCTGCTATGACATATCTATCCGATGGAGTGGTATAACTTAGCCCAATGTAGTATTGTTCCTCCCATCGTCAACACTTATCCTACTGTCACAATCATGTATCAACATAGCAACAAACACATTCTTCTAAGCATCGATGCCTTATGGTTTGGCCATCCATTAGTATGTCATACCCCGCTATCTTCATCAGGGATTGACATATCCTAACCACACCGCCCTGATAGACCAAGGTAGTATGATGGAATATCATCGATATGAGTTACCTTGTTGTCCTCATCGGGGATCGACACAACCACATATGGCTTCAACAATAGCATTGGATTTTCTCGATGGGGTATCATTGGCATGAGATAACCCGATGACATACTTTTCCCTGTAGCCATTAGAACTTTTCTCATTGGTCATAGTTATCTCGATGTACTGAATGATAAATTTGGGGATATCTTTTGGAAAACCACACATAAAGCTTTCAACCTACTGGACTATTGGGTAGTCTTTATTCACTCCATGATCCTGATTGGATCACACACCAAAATTTGAGGGTTAAAACAAGTAACCCCTAGGTTCTCCTACACCACCAACTAGTAGCTCCAACATACATAACAAAGACAATAGTGATTGGATCATAAATGAATCATAAAAGCAATAGTGTTGGGCTATTAAAATTTTTACAAGTAAATTAGTGACAAGCTCATACATGAATCACAAAGACAATAATTATTGGCTCATACATGAATCACAAATAAAATGGTGACTGATTCATAAACAATATCTAATGATTCCTCATCCATAGTGTTGTAATGTGGGAAATGGTGAGGACTGTTAAGATGTAGATCATTCACGAAGATCCTACACACATTGGAAGACAAAACACTCTTAACAAGGTGAATCTGATTATCACCACCAAAAGGCGCTAATGCAAGATCCACAATGTAGGGTTTTGGTTGCTTAAGTGTAAGGGGACTTTAAATGATATGAAAGTAATTGCAAAAGGAAAATATGAAGGGTGAACTCACCTTAAAAACAAGAAGAGGAAGATTGATTTTAAGATTTGATTAGACTTTTGCAGAATCAGAAAAGATTTTGGATCAGGGACTCTGATTCTAACTCTTGACTATGAAAGTTTTAGACCCAATGACTATGTAAGAAAAGTCAACGTCCTAGTCAAGGATGTTAGAGTAGTCATATTATAGCTAATAATTAATTAATTTAATTATTAGTCTATTATTCTCTACACTTAAGTTAGACTTAGGCATCTTATTATTCTTTAGGGTTTCCCTTTTAGGGTTTCGTAATTCCTTTTATAAGGATTCACCTCTTTGTATTTTTCAGCAACTCAATGCATTGTTCATAATAGAGATTGTTCTTTTGAATGTGCATATGATGTCTCTGGCTTTTTGGCCTCCATGATTTTCTTGCTTTTTGATCTTTGCTTCTTCCATGTGATAGGGTTATGCATGCAGGTGTTCTTGGGAGATTAGTTTTTCACCTAATCTAACATGGTATCAGAGCCATCTTACTGCTCGCTGTTCGTGTTTTGTTGAAGTGTTCAAAAGCAGGAGGTTTTCTATATTTTTCAGAAGCTTTTTATGTGGATTTAGGGGGAACCTTTGTTTCTGGTAATTTTGGGCTCAAAAAAACATCACCGTTGCGCTTAGAGCACCCAAAAACCTTAGAATCCATATAAAATTTGTCCATTTTGGACACCTTTGCAATTTGAGGCAAATTTTTTTTGCGTACTAGGCCATACGGCCTGGCCTGGCATGCAACCTAAGACAACAATTTTTTTTTCTAAAAAATTAAATTTTTTTTTGAGGGGCGACCACCCGGGTGCCACCCAGCGGCCACCCGGGTGCCACCCCATGGCCTCCGCAGAGCCGCTGCCCTCAGCAGAGTCACCGCAGCCTCCGCCCTCCGTGACCACCACCGCTCTCAGCAGAGCCGCCGCCACCCACCGCGGTCATTGCTCCGCTCCTCCACAGAGCCACTACCGCCCATCGCGGCCACTGCCCACCCAATAGAGCCACTGTTGCCCACTGCGGTCATAGCTCCGCTGCAAAGTAGCTGCCGTCTGCCCCTCTGCCGCCGCCAAGCTTTGTTCCACCCGGAATCAACCCCCTTCCGCTGAGATCTGGTCATATGAGGGACCAGCCCTGGCCCCCAATGCCTAAACTCAGCCCTTGGTCACCCACATGACCAGGGCCAAACCTTTTCAGCCCCCAGGGGTTTTGCCCGATGACGACCATTTGGTCGTCAATTTTATGCTCGGGCGTTTGCTTTGATGGCCTCTTTGCTCTTTTTTTTGAGCAATTTTTAAGGGTACCTGGGTTTTTTGGTCGTATCTTGAGCATACAGTATCGGATTTTTGACTTCTTTATATCGTTAGAAAGCTCTTTCCGAGCCCGATCCAATGGCAGAGGTTTGATTCTCTATTTTTTCTATTTTAATGGCTTTTTTTCTATCAAAGTCTGATGTTTGTTTTTTGCCTTCCGGGAGCCATATCTTGGTCATCCAGACTCCTTTTTGGGCAAACAAGATATCATCGAAAAGCTGGTTCAGTGAGTTATTCAATTGCAGGGGTCTTTTATCCAGATTCTACTCTAGGTTCTTTCTCCTTTGAGTTTTTCACTTTCACACTCTGGTGGATTACTTGGATTCTACAGGTCCTGGGATCTCTTCTTCTGTTCTTCTGGCTCACTCTTCTTTCTGACTTTTGAGCATTGTATGCTTCTCTTCTGTTGCATTCTCTTTTTTGTAAACGCATTAAGATAAAGTGTCTGCTTCTGCATATCTGAGATTTCGAGCACCTTGTGTTTGTTTGCACTCGCACTCAATTATGAAGTGCCATGGGGGGTTATGATGTTTTGCCTTTTGTGCTCATCCACCTTTGTCAAGTGAGCGTACCTTCCATGACATTAGCCCATGCTATGTGTGGGTGACACCGCCTTTTATCCTATGCTTGTACTTCTGTTGCACTGTTGGTGTTCCTTATTCTTCTTCTTGCAGATATTTCTGGCATTGCATTTTAGTGTTCTTGTCATCCCTCTCCCTGTTCAGCATTATGGGGGGGGTTCACCTGTTGGTTCTATTGCTTCCTTGGTTCGGTTGAGTGATCTACGTATTCAGTTCTTGTTCCTATGTACTAGGCGGATGCAGTGGCTAGGCACCTATGCATTTCGGTGAGATGGTTCATCTACTATATAGACACTCATTCATTCCTACTTTTGGAGGTCACCTCTTTGATTGATTAGCTCTTCAAACTTTGTCTTCTCTACCTGGTCATGCACTATTTCAGTGGGGGTTCTAACAGTTACTTCTGACAGTGTTTGCAGCTTCATGCTTCGGAGATGCTTCATGCTCTTTCTTGTTCTTTTCTTTGGGACTTTCCCTAGATTGGAGGCTTTGTTTCCTTCATCTAGTTTATTTCTTGTATTTGGGTACCTGATCAAGCTTTGTTGCCGGGACCCATTGCTCTTTCATGCATTTTTGTTTTCATGCATCTTTTAGTCTTTAGTTGTTTAGCTTCTCCCTAAGTTACACTTAAGGGGGGGTGTTAGAGTAGTCATATTATAGCTAATAATTAATTTATTTAATTATTAGTCTATTATTTTCTACACTTAAGTTAGACTTAGGCATCTTATTATTCTTTAGGGTTTCCCTTTTAGGGTTTCATGATTCCTTTTATAAGGATTCACCTCTTTGTATTTTTCAGCAACTCAATGCATTGTTCATAATAGAGATTGTTCTTTTGAATGTGCATATGATGTCTCTGGCTTTTTGGCCTCCATGATTTTCTTGCTTTTTGTTCTTTGCTTCTTCCATGTGACAGGGTTATGCATGCAGGTGTTCTTGGAAGATTAGTTTTTCACCTAATCTAACAAAGAACATTATCAAAAAAGTCGACTTAGTCCTTTTAACTCCATATCTAGTGAAACTTGCAGAAAATTTGTAACTATGATTGATATTCTACTCTTGAAATATGCTCCTACATAGAAAAGAGAAGAAGGTTGTGGGGAGGGGTTTGCCTCAGTCAAACCCCTATATAGGAATCAACCTTGAAATGAAATAAATGAAATTGAAAGAATGTTGTCTAGTAGCAGAGATTAGATCTAAACAATGTAATATATCCTACCATGTAGATGCTATTGCCTCTAAGTATGTGATCAAGAATGTTGATGTAATAGCTTTTGTTCAACACAAAAATCAAAAGGAATTCATATAAGACAAAATGTCATGTAGAAGATGTTGTAATTTTACACAATGTTGGATTGAGGAAGAAGAAAACTTGATGGATGAATGTAGATCTCCCTTGATGTCAAACTCCTTTGCTTGGCCTCCGATGGAGAAAGAAGCTAGATCTATGGAAAGTAATACCTTGCATATATTAAAACTTGAAATGCTTAAGGACTCTTGGATTGAATGCACAATTATAGCTCTTGTGTGTGTGTTGCATAATAATGAATTTTAGATGTGAAAATGAGAGGAAGAGGTCTCCTTTTATACACATTTCAGAGCTTAGATCTCGTAGGATGACCATAATTAAAGGTGTAGGAGAAAAATTGATGCAGGAGCATCCTGGGTGTAAGAGCAATCTTGCATCACCCAAAAATATTTCTATTTTTGTATTCAATAAGGGCTATCTTGTGCAGAGTTGCTATTTATGGAAACTTGCTATTTTTAGTAAGTTGGTCTTACGATTTCGAAATGTTCTAATTTTACATGTGGAGGTTCATCTTAGTCATATCAGCCTGCCAGCAAAGTTTCATGGCTAGATCAGGTCTAGTTTTGAAGATATTGAAGATTTTCGGTATTGGCAGCAGGGTACAGAAACTTCGAACTCAGTTTTGAAGGCTTTAGAGGCCTCGGATGAGGTTGAAAATTTAGGTGACAGGCGCTTTGCACCAATCAAACCTATAGAGCACTTCGTGGCGTTTCTAGAATGGGGTTATAATAGCCAATCGGGTCAACGGGCGATGACTTATGGTCTTTGGAAGTTGGGTCACTTGAAATGGCGAAAAATAATTTTTCTTCAAAATTTCTGTTTGGGTTTCAAAACTCATTTTGAGTTGACTTTGATGTAATAAATTATAAAATAAAATAATTCTAAATTTGGTCGGCTCTAAGGGCTAAATTTCTAGAACCTTCTCGGGCGGTGGAAATTGCCTATATAAAGAAGGCCCATAGTGTTGTCTAGGGCAATTCTGGGTAGTAGATCTGGGTATTGATTCGAGGCTTTGTCCTACAGAATATTGTAAGGGAATGCCCATGTGGCTTTGCATATTGTAATTCTGAAAGTTTGTAATTCCACATTTGTGGAGATAATAAGAAGCCAATTTTCTGTTCTTGCATATTATTGTTGTTGTTTCTCTATTTTTGTTATGTGCTTGTGGTATTCAGGGGAGCACCCTTCATCAAGTGGTATCAGAGCAGGAGTTCTTGAGTGTGTAAATAGATCACCGACTGTGAGGCAGTTTGCACCGGGACCGTGGTTAGGGTTTCAACACGCATCGCGAAAATGCCTCCACAAAGAGAACATGGCGAAAGAGCTAGTGCTGTGACACCTGAGGTTAGAGAGTTATAGAGACAAGTGCAAGATTGCAAGAAGAGATTCACAGAGGAATGAATCTTAATGTCATAGACAAAAGTGAGGATGAAGTCGAAGAAGAATATCAAGAAGGAGAAGCTGAAATTGTGAACCAGAGGAAGAAAGACTTTTTCAGGTGATTTCCAAGATTGGGAAAAGACCTAAGATTGAGGTTCCTACATTTTCTGAAAATCTTAACCCAGAGGAATTGATCGACTGGATCAATGAATGTGAGAAATATTTTGAGTATGAAGATGTTGAGGATCCTGATAGGGTCAAATTTGTGAAGGCCAGACTGAAAGGTCATGCGAAGATCTGGTGGCAAGAAATTTAATTGGAGCAAAATAGAAGAAGGAAAGATAAAATCACAAGATGGGATCGGATGGTGGATAAATTGAAGCGACAATTCATTCTTATTGATTATGAGCTTGACCTACTAAAGAAAATGCAAAGTTTGAAGCAAGCAGGAAGATCTATTCAGGAGTATACAGAGGAGTTCTATCGACTCCTCATCAGAACAGGCCATGCCGAAGCTGATAAGGAGAAAGTTGACTGATACTTTAATGGGTTAAGGCCAAGCATTCAGGAGGAGTTGAATCTGGTTCGAATGAACAGTATTGAGGAGGCATACCAGTTTGCCCTAAAAGTAGAGGAAAAGCTGAATAAGAAGTTTGAGAGCAGACAAAATGGAAGAGGTCGTGGTGGAAGATCTGGTGGACGGTCATATGGTGGCCGAAATGAAGATTCGAAAAAGAAGGATGAGGCCAGTAGTAGCCAGAATCAGAGAGGAAACAATTCCAATCGTTTCCAAGATCAGAATAATAGAGATCAGAGAGGAAGAGGAAGAGGACAAGGTTCAGGAAGAGGAGGCTTCCGTGGAACATGTTTTCACTGCGGAGAAGGTCATAGGGCATTTGAATGTCCTCAGCGCCAAGGCAAAATAGATAGGAGAAATGAAGGCTAGGCCAGAGTTGCACATGTAGATGAAGATGCTAGATCATCAAATTTTGAAGATGCTGAAAGAGGAGAAACGCTAATTAACAGAAGAGTCCTGCTGAGTGGTGAGAATGAACCTGAACAAAGGAGGAGCCTGTTTCGCACTAGATGCAAGTGTGAGGGTAAATGATGTGATGTGATTATCGATGGTGGAAGTACTAAAAATTTGGTGTCAGAAAAGATGGTGACAAAGTTGAAGCTCAAGAGACAGAAACACCCACATCCATATTAGATTGCCTGGGTGCAGGATGACCACAAGGTCATGGTCAGTGAACAGTGCCTAGTAAAGTTCAAGATCGACGGGTACCAAGATGAGGTACTATGTGATATCATCTCTATGGATGCATGTCATATGTTGTTGGGTAGACCGTGGTAGTTTGACAGATGTGTTGTACATGATGGTCGTGCGAATTCCTATTCCCTAACAAAGGATGAAATGCGACATAAGCTAAAGCCATTGAAGGAGACCGAAGAAAAGGTATGTGGTAATGCAAGAATAACATTTGTTGATGGAAGAAAATTCCTAGATGGTATAAGATAAGGCATGAGCATGTGTGTTTTGTTTTAATTCCAAAAGCTAGTAAAGAAGAAGTAGAGGATGTACCTATAGAGGTTGCAGATTTGTTGAATGAGTTTCAGGATATTGTATCTGATAATGTACTTGATGAATTATCACCGGTAAGGAAGATCAGTCATCAAATGGATTTGATTCCAGGAGTTAGTTTGCCAAACAAGGTAGCACACAGAATGACACCAGCAAAAAGTGAGGAATTGAACAGACAAGTACATGAGTTGTTGTAGAAAGGATTGATCCGTGAGAGTCTGAGTCCCTGTGCTGTACCAGCAGTATTAGCACCAAAGAAGAATGGAGAATGGAGGATGTGTACAGATTCTAGAGCAATAAACAAGATCACAATCAAGTATAGGTTTCCATTGTCACGAATGGATGATATTATGGATTATTTGAGTGGAGCTGTGTATTTCTCAAAGATAGATCTGAAGAGTGGATATCACCAAATTCAGATCAGAGAAGGAGATGAATGGAAGACTGCCTTCAAGACAAAGGAAGGACTGTATGAGTGGTTAGTCATGTCTTTTGGGCTAACCAATGCACCGAGCACTTTCATGCGGCTCATCAACGAGGTTCTGAAAGAATTTTTGGGTAAGTTTGTCATTGTTTACCTAGATGATATTTTGATTTTTAGCAAGACATTGGAGGAACATATGATGCATATTCGTATGGTGTTTGAGAAGTTGAGAGATGAGAAATTGTTGATTAATTTGAAGAAGTGCAGTTTTGTGAAGAAATAGTTAGTGTATTTGAGATTTGTAGTTTCAGCAGAAGGTCTAAAAATGGACCCAGAGAAGGTACAGGTTATCCTTGAATGACCTACTCCAAGGAGTTCTATTGAGGTAAGATCTTTTCATGGTCTAGCTAGTTTTTACAGAAAGTTTATCAAAAATTTTAGCAGTATTTGTGGTCCCTTGACTGAGACAATGAGAGGGGATAGAAAAGAGTTTAAGTGGACTAATGGGGCAGAAAAAAGCTTCAATTATTGAAACAAAAAGTTACAGAACAACCTATTTTAGCACTTCCAGATTTTAATAAGGTGTTTCAAGTAGACTGTGATGCTAGTGGTACTGCAATAGGAGCTGTTATGAGCCAAGAAGGTAAACCTGTTGCTTATTTCAGTGAGAAGTTAAATGATGCCAAGAGAAAATATTCTGCCTATGATCAGGAATTTTATGCTATAGTTCGGGCATTAAAGAAGTGGAGACATTATCTACTTCCTAAAGAGTTTGTCTTGTATACTGATCATCAAGCTTTGCAATATTTGAATAGTCAAGGTAAGTTGAATCAAAGACATTTGAAATGGGTTGAGTTTTTGCAGAGTTATACATTTGTTTTGAAACACAGGAGTGGAAAGTCTAATAGGGTTGTAGATGCTCTTAGCAGAAGGCAACTATTGCTGACAGAGATGCAGATTGAAGTGGTTGGGTTCAAGGAACTCAATAATTTATATCCAGAGGATCCTGATTTTGGTGAAGCTTGGAAAGCTTGTACAGAACTTGTTACTCTAGATAGGATGAAATGGCTAGATTTTATCATCCAAGATGATATGCTATTCACAGGGAGTCAGTTGTGCATTCCACAAAGTTCTATGAGGGAGAATCTCATCAAGGAGAAGCATAGTGGAGGATTGGCTGGACATTTTGGTCGTGATAAAACCTTTGCTTTGGTTGGTGAGAATTATTATTGGCCACAATTGTAGCAAGATGTGAAGAAGTTTGTATAGAGTTGCAGAGTATGTCAGATGGTGAAAGGAGTGAAGCAAAATACAAGGTTGTATCAGCCATTACCTGTACCAGAGAAGCCTTGGGAGGATATCAGTATGGACTTTGTTCTTGGTTTACTGAGGACACAGCGGGGACATGATTCAATTTTTGTAGTAGTTGATAGATTTTCGAAGATGACACATTTCATTCCCTGCAAGAAGACTAATGATGCTGTTCATGTAGCAGAATTATTTTTCAGATAAGTGGTGAGACTACATGGTTTTCCAAAAACCATAGTTTCAGATAGAGATACTAAGTTTGTTGGATATTTCTGGCAGACATTGTGGAAGAAGTTGAAGATAGATTTGAAGTTCAGTTCATCACATCATCCACAGACTGATGGACAGACAGAGGTGGTGAATAGAAGTTTGAGAAATCTGTTGAGATGTTTGGTTGGAGATAAGCCAACAAAATGGGATTTAATTTTACCACAGGCAGAATTTGCATACAATAATTCTGTCAACAGGAGCACTGGTAAATCACCATTCCAGATTGTATATGGAAGTAGTCCAAGAAATGCATCTGAGTTGAGAAAGATAGATAAAGGAGAAATAAGTAGTGCTGAAGCTGAGGATTTTGCAGAACATTTGAAGAACATCCATGAGGAGGTGAGGAAGCATATTACCAAGATGAATGTGTAGTATAAGACTAAGGCAGATGAGAAAAGGAGGCATAAGGAATTTCAGGTTGGGGATGAAGTCATGGTTCATTTGCGGAAGGAGCGGTTTCCAGTTGGTACATATAACAAGCTAAAAATGAAGAAGTTTGGACCATGTAAGATACTGAAGAAGCATGATTCAGGAAATGCATATGAGGTAGGATTGCCTACTGAGCTGAATATTTCACCAGTGTTTAACATTTCAGATTTGTTAGAGTATCATGAAGGAAGTATTGAAGATGAGATCGCAGCAGCACAGTGGAGTATTCCAGCAACCAGTTCAGATATCAAGGAGATTGAAGACATACTGGACAGTTGTATTGGCAGAAGCACAAGGAACAAGACATATGAAAAGTATTTGGTCAAATGGAAAGGATGACCTGTTGAAGATTCATCATGGCTAACAAAGGAGGAGGTTAACCGTCTTGGTTTTCCTCTGCACACCTGAGTCGTGACAGGGTCACTTCTCAAATTACCTCGGGTGTCTGATGCAGGAGCATCTTGGGTGTAAGAGCAATCTTGCATCACCCAAAAATATTTATGTTTTTGTATTCAATAAGGGCTATCTTGTGCAGAGTTGCTATTTATGGAAACTTGCTATTTTTAGTAAGTTGGTCTTACGATCTCGGAATGTTCTAATTTTACATGTGGAGGTTCATCTCAGTCATATCAGCCTACCAGCAAAGTTTCATGGCTAGATCAGGTCTAGTTTTGAAGATATTGAAAATTTTTGATATTGGCAGCAGGGTACAGAAACTTCGAACTTAGTTTTGAAGGCTTTAGAGGCCCCGAATGAGGTTGAAAATTTGGGTGACTGGCGCTTTGTGCTAGTCAAGCCTATAGAGTGCTTCGTGGCATTTCCAGAATGGGGTTATAATAGCCAATCAGGTCAACGGGTGATGACTTATGGTCTTCGAAAGTTGGGTCACCTGAAATGACAGAAAATTATTTTTCTTCAAAATTTCTGTTTGGGTTTCAAAACTCATTTTGAGCCGACTTTGATGTAATAAATTGTAAAATAAAATAATTCTAAGTTTGGTCGGCCCTAAGGGCTAAATTTCTAGAACCTTCTCGGGCGGTGGAAATTGCCTATATAAAGAAGGCCCGTAGTGTTGTCTAGGGAAGTTCTGGGTAGTAGATCTGGGTATTGATTCGAGGCTCTGTCCTACAGGATATTGTAAGGGAATGCCCATGTGGCTTTGCATATTGTAATTCTGAAAGTTTGTAATTCCACATTTGTGGAGATAATAAGAAGCCAATTTTCTGTTCTTGCATATTATTGTTGTTGTTTCTCTATTTTTGTTATGTGCTTGTGGTATTAAGGGGAGCACCCTTCATCAAAAACCCTCGTATCGGGCTTGAAATCATTTGAATCACAATGCCCTAGGACTAATCCGACTTAGTTGACCTAGTCCAGGACAAGGTGGACTTAGTCAACCTAGTCTTGTCATGCTAAATTTTGTCTGGATTTAGGGGTGTGCCAAAAAGAAGTGGTAAAAACCTCACTCTGCCAGGAAATCAAGGTAAGTCCCAAAATTTGAAATTGAATGCATAGGACCTAGGTGGAAAATGAATTATGTGAATGGATAGAAAATTAGAAATCTTGCATAAAAGTTAGAGTCAACCTTGAGTTTGAAGGACTTATATTTGAATTAAGTTATGTATTTGAGTGCAATATGAGGTCCTACAATAAGAAACACACTAAATTAGGCCCAAAATGGTCCTAAAATGAACATAAATTAAGTGCTTACTTTTTAGGATGGCACAAGTGTATCCTAAGTAGAAGAAATCTTGGTGCATTGGGCACTACATTGTAGGTCTCATTTCTTTCCCTAGTCTTTTGAACCAACAAATACTTGGAAGAAGATTTGGTGCATCCCATTGTACATCAAAGATTTGTTTATAAGTCAACAAGATCAAGTATACCATTGAACAATCAAGAAGAGGATTCAATTCATCCCATACTATACACCATGGGTCCACCCTCAATCCCAAGGATATCCAGAAGTAGTGGCCCAACCTAACTCATTGGATTCTGACCTCAATCACTTATAGGCCATTGCCGACACAATTCCTTTTCCTTAGTGAATATTAAAGAGAAGGAATTTTGGTGTGTTGGGTTTTACATCATGGGTACTTGGAAGAGGATTTGGTGCATCCCATACTATTTATAACTCAACATGATAAGTATACCGTAGAATAATTAGGAAGAGGACTCAATGCATCCCATACCACACCGTGGGTCCATCCTCAATCCCAAGGATATTTACAAGTAGTGAACAAACCTAACTCAATGGACTTTGACGTCAATCACTTATAGGCCATTGGCGACAAGCCTTCCCAATTAGGAAGAAGTGGTTTCTGACATATACCACTTGGTGACTTTAGTGTGTTAGTGAATAGATTGGTTTTTAATAATATTGACTCAAACCCTCACAAGACTTCTCTATTAATGAACAGTTGAAAGATCTTTCAATTATCTCAATATATGAATTGATAGGTACAACTCCCTAAAATAGATATTCAATGAATATGTTTTTATCATTTTCAATAAATGATTGGGTATGCTCTTAACCAGAGAGAAGAAAAGGCTTCAAGTGAAAGTTCATCACTATGAGACATTCATGATCAAATAAGAAATCAAAATAATGTAACTAATTTCTATGGCTATGCCTCAATTCTCACAACCATGAGAACCAAAACATAGTGAAATCACCATAATTAATTTATGTAAATGCACTTCTATGACCATGAAGATTACATCTATAATGTACCTACAAGTGATATAGTTTTTTTGAACATCATGAATATAATAGGAGAAAATAATAAATAATGACTCCCATTTCTCCTTATAATCATTGATTCAAAAATACAGTTAGACATCAATGACTAATTTATTGAATTATCCCATATCTACCAATTCTACAGTAAATGATAGTAACAAAAAATTAATGAGCAACAACCATGACTCAAAATTTGAGTCTCACTCAGTCGTCCCAGCGATAGGGGGAATTCTGGCCAAAAATTGCCGATGCCTTTGTCTTTCTATTTCCTATTTAAAGATTTCCAAACCTGTGACTTTTCAATTCCATAACTATTTCTTTGTGATCTTTTCATCTTTATCCTACCCGTTCATTCTGAAATTACAATAAAATAACTTTCATTGGTAACTGAATATGAAATATTCCATGTTCTAAATAGTCATGGGGATTTTCATGATGGTAGGAGAGACATTGGAATCCGGTGATGCTTAGCAAATTCCCATTGGGGTCTTGCCATGGCTTCTTAGAGTTATAAAAAATGAAGAAACCTTAATCCCTCTTATAATTAATTAGTTTGTGAGTGAAGTGTCTACCATTAAGTTTTGGATCAGTGGAGGGACATGCATTGGGTCTCAATGAAGAGCCAATAGATCCATATGCCTCTAGCATATGATTTACTATATCTCAAAATACTATCAGATTTTGAGAAACCATAGGCATTCTTTTAGAACTTGATGTCTTTCCTTGCACACCCATGGGACCCACTAGCTTTCAATAATTTAAATCCTTCATGTTACCATGCGTATTGGACTTTTTAAATTTTGACACCCATTTGAAGCTTGATAAGTAGTCGATGCTCATAAATTTCCATTTAGTTTTGATAAGCTTTAAGAACACCATGTTGATTTCAACAGGGAACATGGAACCAATAAAATTTGCTTTCACCTTTTGCCATGCTGTTGGGATTTTCATTATGCACAACTCATTTCAGAATCTAATGTCCTTCCTTGCAAATCTGTGGGTCCTACCAATGATAGAGTCATCGAACTTTGGAACAATTAAATTTTATTTGGAGAGCAGTTGGGTTCACCAATGGAGAACCTATGATTAAGATTTTTTGAATCCCATCTTCCATTTCACAAATGTTAGGGATTAACCTTTATGAGTTCCCACTTTCGGTATTTTAGGAATCATACCTCTCAACTACTATTCCCGATCGACTTTCACACCTCTCAACTACTATTCCTAATTAACTTTCACACCTCTTAGCTACTATTCCTGATTGACTTTTGCACCTCTCAACTACTATTCCTGATGGAATTTCGCACCTCTCAGCTACTACTCTTGATCGAATTTTACACCTCTCAACTGTTAGAATCTGAAAAGATTATTAACCCAGAAAACTAGTGCAAAGAATAGATATCTAAACTATGAATGTAAATGATATGAAATCAAAATAGAAACATAGAGTTGGTCTCCAAGAGAGTAATGCAAATTCTAGAAGAAAAATAGCATTAAGAGGATGCAAAAGCAAGAGATTTACAATATATCTCCAAATGTTACAAATAAATGAGAACTAGCCTTTTTATATAGGCAAAAGTTGGTAGGAGTAGTTGGAGTCAACCTTCAACCACATCTTCTCTAGAAGAGTAGTTGGAGTCAACCAACTACCAAATAAAGTAGTTGGAGTAATTGGAATCAACTACATCTTAGAACTAGTTGAAGTCAACCAACTACCAAATAAAGTAGTTAGAGTAATTGAACTCAACTACATCTTAAAAGTAGTCAGAGTCAAAGTAGGACCCAACAATATCTTCCTAATAATATCCAAAAATGAATAATTCCTCCTAATAAATAGGTTCACCTAAGTAAAATTAAGTCGAGAGTGAAATGTTAAAGAACCATTTACTCTAACACCCCCCCTTAAGTCAAACTTAGGGAGTACAACAATACAATACATAGTTTATGGTTCCCGACAAAAAAACCATGGTAAGTACCCATGTACAAATAAAAAGCGTCCTCTCATAATTGGAGAAAAGGAGAAAAACCCAATGGGAGAAAAATCCTCTCCAAAAGAGAGTAAAAGAAGAAGCTAAAAAAGCTCTAGTAAAAGGAGACACCTGTCTCACCCCTACAAAATAGAGAGAGAAGAGACCCCCCCAAAAGTAGAGAGAGTCAGGACTCCGAGTGAGAGGAAGAAGCCCCCTAGAAGATGAAGCATCCCACACCCATAGAAAAGCTTGCAAATGAAGGAACTTTCTCTCAGTGAAGGGTTTGGTGAAGATATCAGCAACCTTCTCGGAAGTCAGACATAAGTGAAGGTCGATGACGTGGTCATGGATGAGCTCCCAGATGTGGTGCATGTGGACCTCTATGTGTTTGGTCCACCGATGATGGACCAGATTTTGTGAGATTTGAATGGCACTCTAGTTATCACAAAATATGGTTGATGGCCATCTGATTTGGATACCAAACTCAGTGAGAAGATTTTGAAGCCAAATGGCCTCAATGGCGACATTTACAACCCCCCGATACTTAGCCTCAGTAGAAGATAGAGCAATAGCACACTGCTTCTTGCTTGACCAATAAAGAGGACCTAAACCAAGTGAGAAGATGTAACCTGAAGTAGACTTGTGATCCTAAGAATCACCGACCCAATATGAAGTTGTGTAGCCCACCAAGTCAATCTCAATACCTGTTGCATAGTGAAGCCAAAAACTATGACAACCCTGAATATAAAGAAGGATCCACTTGGCTTCTTTCTAGTGTAGCTCATGAGGCTCTTGCATGAATTGAGAGACCATGCCTACAACATAAGAAATATCAGGTCTCGTATGAGTTAGATAAATGAGACTCCCAACAATGATGCAGGAGCATCTTCGGTCTTTGAGCAATCTTGCATCAACCAAAAACATTTCCTGATTTCTGTACCTATTTTTGTTGTTTGCATTATAATATTTGCATTTTTTGGTTTCATGCTATGTGAAGCTTACATGATGTTGAGGACCTATTTGGGAACCTTCTTCTATGGTCGCATAAAGATTGGAGAGACTGTTTCAAAGTTACAGATGTTTTCCTTGCCGTCGGGACTGTATTTACCTGCAGTTTTGGTGCCTGTTGCGTGTATTGGTGCCCATGATCCTGAATGATTCAGTTTGTGCTTCCTAGGGGACTTAAAGAGGACCTAAATTAGTATCTTTTCCCAAAGGTGCATTTCCTAATTCATTATGAGTCAAAAGTTATGACCGTTTTGCCCCGGGACCTATTTTCTGGCAGTTTTCGGGTGAAACGTGTAGTGTTTCTTCTTGCGCCGTGTCGTGTGATCAAATGGGGCCTTTCACCCTTAAAGGAAGCTTTTTGGGTCATGTATGGACCTAAATCCTAAGGTGCATCATGTGGTGATCACTCTTTCATTAATTTTGATTTAAATCTTCCGGACTGGACCTATATTGTAATTAAATGCCTGACTGGCCGACTTGTGGCTTTGCTGGCTATATAAGGAACCTAGATTGATGTTGTAGGGCATCAAGAGGTAGTAATAGATGGTAGAAGGATAGTAGAAGAAGTATCATAGAAGATGATATGCTCGCATTGATTCTAATTGCATAATTCTTATTGTATAAGGCCGAAACTCGGAAGGCCTCATAGTTGGGCATGTTTGAAGAAATAAGATAAATTCTCTGTTGTTGCTGCCAGTTGATTGCCTCATATCCATTGTGATTTAACTCATTTTAGGTGATATTATATTGCTTCTATTGTGTAACTCTGAGTAGGGCTTGTTTTTGTGGATTCAAGTGGATTCAATTCTACTTGATTCTACTTGTATCTACCCTGCCCTTGCGTCACGTGGTATCAAAGCAAGTTTCTTTCTTGTGGATTGGATCATGGAGAACCTTATTGGATTGGTTGTAGGGTGGCAGATCTGAGATATGACCTATAACTTGCAGAAGGTTATGATCTTGCTAGAAGTTGATTGTTAAGATGGTTCGTGGTAGAGGAAATGATAATGCTATCATGGATATGTTGAGGCAGATTGCAACTAGGCTTGAAGCTATAGAACAGCCCAGAGAAGAGGAGCACATCTTGAAGATGTTAGTGATGAAGAAGAAGAAGCATCACCTAATCCTGAACCTGAAATTGAACAAGACAAGGAAAGACTTTTGAGAGTTTTGTCTAAGGCTAACTCCAGACCTGTAGTTGAAGTTGCTTGCTATGATGGAAGACTTGAGACCGATGCACTTTTGGATTGGATCTCTGAGATGGATAAATACTTTGAGTATGAAGGTACTCTTGATAATAAGAAGGTTAAGATAGCAATCACAAAGTTGAAAGGGCATGCATCTCTTTGGTGGGATCATTTGCAAACTGAGAGACATAAGAGAGGAAAAGAAAAGATCAAGACATGGATGAAGATGCTTGGAAAGATGAAGAAGAAGTTTCTTCCAGCTAACTACCAAGTGAGTCTGATGAGAAAAATGAAAAATCTGAGACAAAAGGACATGAGTGTGAAAGAATATACTAAGGAATTTTACAAATTGGATATCAGATCTGGACATGTGGATGATGAAGTTGAGAAAGTGGCTAGATATATGAATGGCTTGAGGACATCAATTCAAGATGATATCAGTTATGTGAAGATAGGTAGTGTGGTAGAAGCATACCAATTTGCTTTGAAGGCTAAAGAGAGATTGACAAAGAGACATGAACAAAGACAAAGAGGAAGAGGTGTCAGATTTCAGAGAAGTAGAGGCATATCTTATGGAGAAAGTAGCAGATCTGACAATGCAACACAAGATAAAGGATGGAAAGATGAACCTGCTAAAAGAGGTAACTACTCTAAAGGTAGCTATACTGGTTACTCTAGGAATAACAATAATGGGAAAAGAGAAGAGAAATCTTGGTTTAAAGGTACTTGTTACAAATGTGGTGAAGAAGGACATAGAGCTTTTGAATGTACTAACTCTGGAAAGAAGACTCGAAGTAATGGCAGAAGTAATTTGTCTTGTGAAGAAGTTGAGGAAATGTCTAATGAACCTGAACATGGTGAGAAATTGATGCTAAGAAGGATATTGTGGAATGAAAAAGCTGATGAGGAACTAGTTTTGAGGAAAAGTTTGTTCAGAACTAGATGTAAGATCGTTGACAAATGTTGCAAGGTAATCATTGATAGTGGAAGTTCTGATAATTTGGCATTCGAAGAGCTGGTTAACAAGTTGTAGTTGTAGAGATTGAAACATCCTAAGCCTTACCATATTGCTTGGATCCAGAAGGAGCATAAACTATTTGTAAGTGAACAATGCCTTGTTAAATTCAAAATTGGGAATTATCATGATGAAGTCTTGTGTGATATTATGCCTATGGATTGTTGTCATATTCTTTTGGGTAGACCTTGGCAGTATGATAGGAAAGCTTTGCATGATGGTAGATTGAATCAATATACTATTTGGATGGATGGAAAGAAACAAGTATTGTTTCCTTTGATAGAGAAGTTTGATGAAGGTCACTGTACCACAGTCAGAGTATACTTGTTTGATGGTAAAACATTTACAAGAGAAATGAAAGAACATAATATTTATTTTTCATTGAAGCATAAGAGTGGACAGTCAAATAAGGTTGCTGATGCCTTGAGTCGAAGAAGAAGTTTTCTGATAGAGATGAGAGTTGAGGTACTTGGTTTTGATAATTTGAAGTGTTTGTATGAAACTGACATTGATTTTGCAGAACCTTGGAAAGCTTGTAAGGAACACACATTGAGTGATAAGTGGACTGATTATTTCATTCAAGAAGACATGTTGTTTAAAGGAATTCAGTTGTGCATACCTAGAGGATCTATGAGAGAGAACATAATGAAGGATAAACATAGTGGTGGACTTGCTGGACATTTTGGGATTGCTAAGACTGTGAATTTGATTTTGAAAAGATACTTTTGGCCATAGATTTATAGAGATTTGTAGAGAATGGTTAGAGGTTGTAGAATTTTCCAAACAACAAAAGGAATTAGTTAGAATGTTGGATTGTATACACCTTTTCCTATACCTGATAGACCTTGGGAAGATGTGAGTATGGATTTTGTTCTTGGATTGCCTCGAACTCAGAGAGGTAATGATTCTATTTTGGTAGTGATTGATAGATTTTCAAAGATGACTCATTTCATACCTTGTAAGAAGACATCTCATGCATTGCATGTAGTTGAATTATTCTTCAAGGAAGTGGTAAGATTGCATGGTTTGCCTAAATCTATTGTTTCAGATAGAGATACTAAGTTTATTGGTTACTTTTGGAGAACACTTTGGAAGAAGATGAATACTGATTTGAAGTTTAGTTCTACATTTCACCCTCAGATAGATGGACGGACTGAAGTTGTGAACAGAAGTTTGGGAAACTTGTTGAGATGTTTAGTTGGAGAGAAACCTACTAATTGAGATTTGATTTTGGCACAAGTAGAGTTTGCATATAATAATTTAGTGAATAGAAGCACTAAGAGGACACCATTTGAGATTGTTACTAGATTTCATCCTAAGGGAACCACAGAGTTGAGAGATTTACCTACTATGACAAGAAGAAGTGCTGAAGCTGAGAATTTTGTAGTATACATAAGAACTTTACATGATGAAGTTAAAAGGAATTTGGAGGATAGTAATCTGAAATATAAATAGAGAGTAGACAAGAGAAGGAGACATAAATCTTTTGAAGTTGGAGATGAGGTTATGATTCATTTGAAAAAGAATAGATTTTCAGTTGGTACCTACAAAAAGCTGAAAATGAAGAAGTTTGGAACTTGTAAGATTCTGAAGAAGTTTGATAGTGGAAATGCTTATGAAGTGGAATTACCAGAGGACATGGATATATCACCTATATTCAATATTGCTGATATATTTGAGTACTTTGAATCAAATGATGAGATTGAAGATGATCTGGACTATCCTAAGAAGAATAGAGACAACATTGAGAAGATCTTGAATAAAAGAGTGAGCAAAAGTACAAGAGGAAAAGACTACATGGAATATCTAGTTCAGTGGAAAGACAAGCCAGTTGAAGATAGTTCATGGATTACACAAGATAAGTTAGATCTTTATGATTTAGGTTAGAATATGAGTAGTGCTTAATGTGGAAATTAGTTCTTTATTTACCCTAGGTGTCTGATGCGGGAGCATCTTAGGTCTTTGAGCAGTTTTGCATCAACCAAAAACATTTCTTGATTTTTGTACATGTTTCTGTTGTTTACATTATAATCTTTACATTTGTTGGTTTCATGCTATGTGAAGCTTACATGATGTTGAGGACCTATTTGGGAACCTTCTTCTATTGTCACATAAAGATTGGAGAGACTATTTCAAAGTTACAACTATTTTCCTTACTGTCGGGACTGTATTTACCTATAGTTTTGGTGCCCATTGCACATATTGGCACCCATGATCCTAAATGATTCAGCCTATTCTCCCTAAGGGACTTAAAGAGGACATAAAGTACTATCTTTTCCCAAAGGTGCATTTCCTAATTCATTATGAGTCAAAAGTTATGACCATTTTTCCCTGAGACCTATTTTTGGTAGTTTTCAAGTGAAATGTGTAGTGTTTCTTCTTGTGCTGTGCTGTGTGATCAAATGGGGCCTTTCACCCTTAAAGGAAGATTTTTGGGTCATGTATGGACCTAAATCCTAAGGCGCATCCTGTGGTGATCACTCTTTCATTAATTTTGATTTAAATCTTCTCGATTGGACCTATATTGTAATTAAATGCTTGACTGGCCGTCTTGTGGCTTTGTTGGCTATATAAGGAATCTAGATTGATGTTGTAGGGCATCAAGAGGTAGTGATAGATGGTAGAAGAATAGTAAAAGAAGTATCATATAAGAGGATATTCTTGCATTGATTCTAATTGCATAATTCTTATTGTATAAGGCTAGAACTCGGAAGGCCTCACAGTTGGGCATGTTTGAAGAAATAAGATAAATTCTTTGTTGTTGTTGCCAGTTGATTGCCTCATATCCATTGTGATTTAACTAATTTCATGTGATATTATATTTCTTCCATTGTGTAACTCTGAGTAGGGCTTGTTTGTGGATTTAAGTGGATTCCATTCTTCTTGATTCTGCTTGTATCTACCATGCCCTTGCGTCAAACAAGCTATCAGTACAATGTACCATCAACAAGTGGAGAAGAACAAAGAGCCTCAAGTTTGAATCCAAAAAGAAAGAGAGTCGGAGAGGGCTTATAGTCAGCCATATGAAACCTTGAGAGAAAATCTAGAGCATACTTGGACTATGTGATGGTGATCCCAGAAGAAGACTGAAAATCTCAATCCCAAGAAAGTAATGCAACAAGCCCAAGTCAGTCATCAAAAATCTATCATGAAGGGCAGTTTTGACAGTCCAAATGTTGGATGAAGATCTCCATGTGATCAACAAGTCATCAACATATAGAATAAAAAATAGGAGTGAATCATCCTGCTGCAGAATGTAGACATTGGGATCATAATGAAACTGAGTCAACCCAAATGATAGAAGGAAGGAGTCCATCTTGGCATACCAGGCCCAAGGAGCATGTTTGAGGCCATAGAGATACTTATGAAGATGAAACACAAGTGAAGAATATTGAAGGAACCCCTATGGTTGCTCCATGTAGATCTCCTCTTGAATTTCACCGTGAAGAAAAGTACTCTTCACATCCATTTTATGTACTTCCCAATGATTACCTGCAGCAATGACAAGAACAAGTTAGATGGAATTCATTCAAGCAACTGGCATAAAAGTCTCAGAGTAATCAATTCCAAGAACCTGGGAGAATCCTTTGGTGACCAAGCAAGCTTTATGCTTATCAATCGACCCATCTGCGAAAATTTTTGTTTGATAGATCCACTTACATCGAACAAGTTTTCTTCCCTTAGGAAGAGGGAAAAGATACCAAATGTGGTTCCTCATCAAGGAACTATACTCCTCCTACATTGCTGTATCCCATTCAGGAATACCAAAAGCCTCATGAAAAGACTATGGATTTGATGCAATAGCAATGAAGACATGTGGAGCATCCTGGAACTTTGAACGAGTTTGCCTGGTGTCTGATGGATCCCCAACCCAATCACCTACAGACTGCAAGGTTTGTCTCGCCCAAAGTGGATCAGAGGATGGAGAATCTAGAGGAGAATCATCAACGTCTGGATGATGACTAGGAGAGGAATGAGGTGAGTCCTTTGAATCAATCTCTGCATCCGAAGTGGAAGTAGAAGAAAACTTAGGTGAATCTGACTCATCAGAATATTTTTCATGTACTCCAAGTGACTCCAATGTCAAAGTAGGAGTTGGAGAAGTGATAGAAAGTGAGCTCAAAGAGCCCTCCTCAAACTAAACACTTCTCTCAATAAACAACTCATGTGTAGTAGAGTGGAGCAACTAATAACCCTTCACACCATCAGGGTAACCTAAAAATATGCAAGGTCCACTTTGCGGATCCAAGGCCTCATTTTTCTCTGCAAGAATGTGGGCCCATGTAGGAGAATCAAAAACTCAAAAGTGCTTAACTGATGGTTTCCGACCACTCCAAGCTTTAAACGGAGTCACTCCCTTCAAGGGTCAGTGAGGAACACTATTCTAGATATAACAAGAATAGTTAATGGCCTCTGCCCAATACTGTGGTGCAAGAGATCTGGAGTGAATCATGTAGTTTTCCATTTCCTTCAAGGACCTATTCTTTCATTCTTCAACACCATTCTGCTGAGGATTGTATGGAACTGAATGTTGTAAATCAATCCCCTCTGAAGTGCAACACCTCTCAAACTGATGGTTGACATACTCATCACCATTGTCAGTGCGCAAAACTTTGATGTCTTTCCTGGATTGCTTCTCTACAAATTTTTTGAAGTCCTAAAAATGATCAAATACCTATGACTTTTGTTTGAGAAAGTACACCCAAGTATATCAAGAAAAGTCAACAATGAATGTGAGGACATATCGGGTCCTGCTGAAAGAAGGATGCTAAAATGGACCAGCCACATCACTGTGAACTAACTCCAGTATCTATGAAGCTCTCCATGCCTCACCTTTGTCAAATTTTTCCTTAGTATGCTTACCAATAATGCACCCTTGGCAAACACCACTTGAAAACTAAATTGAAGGTAACCCTTTGACCATGCTCTACTGATTGAGTTGTTGCAGGTAGCGAAAGTTTAGATGGCCAACCCGCTCATTCCATAATCTACTCACATCATTAGAATGAGTGAGAAAAGTAGTCAAAGGAGAATTAGGAACAAAGTGAGAAAAAAGATAGAGTCGTGATTGATGATCTTCTCTCCCAATTGCAACTGTAGAACCACTGTGTAACTCATGAATTTCCACTGAATTAGGAGTGAAATCAACCTGCTTGCCTAAATCTATGTGAGTGATCTGGTATACTGATAGGAGATTAGTTGATAATGAGGGCACACAAATAACATAATTGAATGCTCCATCCCTAACATCAATAGAACCTCTCCCACACAACTCAACAGGAGTGTCATCACCCATAAAAATAGAAGGCATAGAACATGGCTCCAAAGATGCAAGTTATTCCTTAGATGAAGCCATGTGGTGTGAAGCACCCGAATCAAGAACCCAGGTGGATGGTGAAGAAGAAACTGCAACAAGGGCCTTGCCCTTTCCTTTCCCCTTGCTATTTTCTTTTGCCTTATTAGACCCCTCATTAGAACTCTATTTGATAGACTTAGGAACACTGATATTATTCTTCTCAAGAATGTGTGTCAAGTGATCAATTTGTTTCTTTAGACATTTATGTTCATCATGACCAGGTCTTTTACAATAGGCACATTGGACCTTCTCTTTCTTAGGCTTCTTGCCTTTGGAAGATTGGGTCTCATTAGTTTCTTTTGAAGTAAACGGTATCTGATCCTTCTTCTCCTTTTTATTCTTTTGTTTCTTATCCTTACTATTGTTATTACTACTTTGTCCTTTTTGTTCTTTTGTACCTTGGTTGGTGGCCAAAGCATGTGACTTAGAGGACTTAAGAGTGCCCATTTGGATTAACTTGTCCTGTTTCTGAGTGAGATTGATAGCAAAATCATCTAAAGATGGCATGGTGAATTGAGTACCAAGTGCACCCTTAGTAGCATAGAAGGTAGAAACAAACACATAATATTCTGAACTTAGTTTAGAGAGAATACTAAGAATCAGTTGTTCATGTTTCTTTTCAATTCCACATTGTTTTAACTACAACCTTAGTGATTTCAATGTAGTGAAGAAATCTTGGATTGTGTTGAAATTGCCTGGACTTAAACTTATTAGTTCATTCTCCAACATGTGACCCCTCATTGAATCTTGTGTGGCAAATAGTGTTTCTAGCTTTGTCCAGATTTAATTTGGTGTACTCAAAGACTCAATGTGAAAGAGCAAATCAGGAGAAATAGACAAACAAAATATTCCATATGCCTCATCACATTTGTTAAGCCACTTAGGCTTATCTTCTTCTTTAGTAGGTTCAGTTTCAAGTCCCATAGTTATCCTATTTAATCCAACTTTCCTTAAGTGAATTATCATGAGTGATTTCCACTCAAAGTAATTGTATGGAGTTAGGATGGACACATTGTTTGATCCATGATGAAGAAATTTAGAGAAGAAATGCTAAAAAGAAGAAAATGCAACCAAGACAACCCCCCCTTTTCACTCAATTTGAAGAACCCCCCCAATAAAATATGATTTGGCTGTTTATATTAGTGCTTTTACAACTACCACTAGCAAGAAAGACTAAGTGATCTTGATTTCAATGTATTACAAAACCCTCACAGAGAACATATGCTGATAATACAATTTTGGCATAGTAATCAAAGAAATAAACATCACCACTACAATCTACTAAAAAAATCATGCACTTTCAAAAAAAGAATCACCTCGATACAAGGTCGTATGAGAAAGTTATGATCCTCCGAAGTTCCCAAAATGAGAACTGTGCAATGTCACGATTGTGAATCTATAATTTCTGAAACATCTCTGCATCAAAATCAAAAAATGTCTGCACTAGTGTATAGAGCACAAAAAAATAGCCAAAAAAATAAAATCGTGAGAAACAAAGTTCGTATGAGCAACAACAGAGCATTTGAAAACTCCCTTCAAATCTGCAATTGCCAACGGAGAGGGGTATTGTTGTAGCTATTTGAGTTGGATTCTGAAAAATATACAGACTTTATGCAAAGAATGAAAGATACCCAAATGGTTTTTTTGTGCTGCGAACAAAACCCAAAAGATGTTTTTCTTGATAATGTATAGAAGATGTTGACCTAGTGTAAATATGACGCCTTTAGCTATAAAAGATGACCCCACCAACCAAAAAATGACATGCAAAGGATGAATTAGTTACCTAAGACAAGCTATGGCTTGCTGGAACATGTAATATTGATTTATTAGCCCCTATGAATATCTCAAATATGGAAACTAAAATCTACTCTTGCACATAGAAAAGCTCTGATACCATGTTAGAATCTGAAAAGATTATTAACCAAGAAAACTAGTGCAAAGAATAGATATCTAAACAATGAATGAAAATGATACGAAATCAAAATAGCAACATAGATTTGGTCTCCAAGAGAGTAATGCAAACGCTAGAAGCAAAATATCATTAAGAGGATGCAAAAGCAAGAGATATATAATATATCTCCAACTATTACAAATACATGAGAACTAGCCTGTTTATATAGGCAAAAGCTGGTAGGAGTAGTTGGAGTCAACCTTCAACCACATCTTCTCTAGAAGAGTAGTTGGAGTCAACCAACTACCAAATAAAGTAGTTGGAGTAATTAGACTCAGCTACATCTTAGAAGTAGTTGGAGTCAACCAACTACCAAATAAAGTAGTTAGAGTAATTGGACTCAACTACATCTTAGAAGTAGTTGGAGTCAAAGTAGGACCCAACAATATCCCCCTAATAATATCCAAAAATGAATAATTCCTCCTAATAAATAAGTTCACCTAAGTAAACTTAATTCAAGAGTGAAATGGTAAATAACCATTTACTCTAACATCAACTACTATTCAAAATTTCAGAAATCACACTTCTCAACTATTATTCCTGATTTTTAGGAATCACACTTCTCAACTACTATTCCCAATCGAATTTTCCTCTTTTTAATAGCATTTTGTCCTTCTCTTTTCATATGTAACATGAGACAGAGTAACATAAAATTGACATGCTAAATCACGAACATGAGGTTAGCGATAGGCATATAATTTTTTTTAAAAATGGGGGCCAAATTTTTGGGCAACATAGTGATACTATTAGCTATCTTATTCACAATCCTAGGTAACACCTAGTATTTATCAACTCCATGCTATAGGTGACTAGTATTGATTCCTATTTGGTTATTGTTACTTGCATGGTAAGACAACTATCTATGCAATCATTATTGTATTCTAATATGGATAGCTCCTAGCTATCTTTCAGCTTTGTGAACCAGGTGAATTCTGGCTAATCCAAAAGATACAATTGCAGCTCTAGGCATTTGGCATTGGCATTCTCTAATGACAACTTACTAACTATTACCGTATCATATCATAGGTAGTCTTAGTATCTTCATCTAACTAATACCTTGTAGTAGCCAAGACATTGATCATTGGCAAGGTCCATTGATTGCCTGCAATTGCATACATATGCCAATGGTTCAGACTTACGAGTGTCATACATAACAAGAATCATAATCTTAAACAAATGGATAAGTATAACACAATAGACTGATTTAGGAGTGTATGCACAAAATTCCTATGAGTTAGGGGTTAATCTTCACAATCACATAACCAACACATAGAGCTATTCACTTTCTTTAGCTCACTATTCAAAGGCACATTACACATTATATAGTAGTCATTAGTTATTCTTAAGTCTTTCCTAACAATTAATTAGACATTTTGGCTTCATAGGAAGTCTACAAAAGAGGGAGGGTCAAGAAAATTTGGAACAAATCCAATAATTAGAGTTCCCCCCCCCCCACATACTTGAGGTCACAAGAGTATTCTTCACCCAAGGATTGCCTATGTTCCTACTTTGAAATAGGTCAAAGGAACATGTAGTTCTCCTCACAAGATCTCTCAAATGTCTGCACCAGGGTAATCTTTAAGAAACCCCCCCTTTAAGAAAGGTGTAAAAAAGTGGTGAAAGTGAGAAGGGAATTTATTTATTTTTGGCAAAAATATTTTCTTTTCAAATAAAAAATAATAATCTGAATTGGCGAATCATTGATGCTCCTTGAAAGTAGGTGGGACTATCTTGGCAAATATATAACAGTATTTATAACTACAAAAATATAAATTAGCGAATATAAAATAGTATTTATATTATAAAAAAAAATACATTGGTGAATAGAAAATAATATTTATATTATAATAAATATAAATTGGTGAATATAAAAGAGTATTTATATTATTAAAAATATAAATTGGCGAATAGTTGTGGTGACTAGTAATAGTGTGGTGTGTGCGTAATTTCGGCAGGCTAAAAGGAGGGTCGATGCTAACAGTTACAAAGATACGTAATGGTCAGGTTGACGGCATGCGTGACTTTGGCGGTTATGCTGGTAGGTTGCAGTTGAAGGCCATGAAGATATGCAAAGGACAGGTTGATAGTGTATGTGACTTCGGAAGTTATGATCGTAGGTAAGATATGGGGGTTCTGAGGCCACGTTGGCAGTCTACGTAACTTAGTCGCAAAGTTGTAGTGACATTGATCACTAAAGTACAATTAATGAGACTTAACGACGATAAGATTTTGATTAAAATTGTAAACATTCATTATCTTTCTTTTTGGAGCCAAGTGACATTATGTGAAAGTTTAATGTGGCTGCCAAGTTGTCAGTTCAAAATTTAAAATCGTAGCTAGGATATGGTGGTTCCGAGGCAACGCCGACAGTTTGTGTAACTTGAGTGGTACGATTATCCATTATCCAGGCCAATATTTTGATTAGACATTAAAAAGGATAATTTTAGGAGATATGAGTTGTGATTCAACATTTATTATTCTTCTTTTCGACTTCGGAGCCAAGTTACGCAGGACATTACAATGTCTACAATTTTTCTTTACCGATATTCATTAATTTCATCTTGAATTACCACCTGACGTGAAACATTCCTTCAAAATTTATTGCGGCTGGCAAGTTGGTGATTATTTTCTTTATATACTCCTCGGTAGTGGAATTGCAGAGCATAGGAGCTTTCTAAATTTCTAAATTTGGATGACAAGTTGGTGATTATTTGTATTTTTTTGGCATTTTCACAAAATGGGTCTTCCAGTAGTTGAGGGATCATCAAATGAGAACCCATAACCTATTATCCAACCAACTTTGGATATGGAGGAGGAGATTCAACAGGATGTCCTCAGTCATCTAATGTTTGCAGCAAGGGATCATCATCATGCTACCAGTTACGCTGGTTACCTGAGTGACATGTTCGAACTTGAAGTAGAACATGACAAGGCAGAGATGCGCGCCATTTTTGATGATCATGGCTTCGACCAGGAGGCATTCCAGGAGGAGATGAATCAGATGATCCTGTTATTTGCTACTCTCCACATCGACTAATCTGACTAATATTTTTTTCTTTGTGCAATGTGGATCTTATGGCTTACCATTACGAAATTTTTTGTTAATTGTTACTTGTAAGTTGTAATTTGTAAATACGAAATAATCGAATGTAGTTTTCATTTTGGTTTTGAAAATGGTTGGTCCACAACTGTTCAGAACTTTAGTGAAATGTTGAATCAGTGAATCAGTTTAAGTTACCAGTATTATGTATATAATATATTGTATACCAGTTTTTGAATTAAATAGTAATAATGTAGTCTATAAATTTGTAATACTGTATAGTAGTATACAAATGAAACAATGAGAAGTCAGACGACTCTTTTTCAAATAGTGTTACTGGTTCTGAAGTTACGCTTGGCTGTTTCGTAGCTTCTCAACATTTAAAACTTTAATTTATTATGATGGTTCCGAAGTTACGCCTGGCTGTTTCGTAGCTTCTCAATGTTTAAACCTTTAATTTATTATGATGGTTCCAAAGTTACGCCTGGCTATTTTGTAACTTCTCAATGGTTAATTTATGATGGTTAGGGGTTCCGAAGTAACACTTGACTATTTTGTAACTTCTCAACGTTTAATTTAATATGATGGTGATGTGTTTCGAAGTTACACCTGGCTTTTTCATAGCTTCTCAACGTTTAAAATTTTAATTTATTATGATGGTTCTGAAGTTACACCTGGCTATTTCGTAGCTTCTCAACATTTAAAACTTTAATTTATTATGATGGTTCCGAAGTTACGCTTGGCTGTTTCATAACTTCTCAACGGTTAATTTATTATGATGGTTAGGGGTTCCGAAGTAATGCTTGGCTATTTCGTAACTTCTCAACGTTTAATTTAATATGGTGATGTGTTCCGAAGTTATGCCTGCCTATTTCGTAGCTTCTCAACATTTAAAACTTTAATTTATTATGATGGTTCCGAAGTTATGCCTGGCTGTTTCGTAGCTTCTCAATGGTTAATTTATTATGATGGTTAGGGGTTCTGAAGTAACGCATGGCTATTGCATAACTTCGTAAGGGGTTGAAAAGTGAGAGATGGTCTAACGCATGCTGATGCCACAGCCCACGTGGAAAGTGGGAACTTTCAACTTGGGAAGTACAAGTGTCATCATTCATGCAGCATGCTAGGCTGTGTCCTAACATCTCAAGGTTTCATTTTTTTGGTCAGTTTAACGGCTAAGGGCCAAGGCCCCTGATTTGCAGGTAGCAATTTAGCATAGTTGAGATAGGGTATTAGGGACCTAGGGTTAGAAACTTAGAAACTTAGATGTACCGTTGATAGTGACACTTTTCTAAATTCTGAAAAAGGTAATTACTAATTTCATGCGTGTGTGACTGTGGTTGATGAGACATTGAGATTTTAATTTTTAATATAGTAGGTGGCCTGGTGGCTGGTACCCTTGTTGTACTTGTGAGTTGCTTGTTACTTGTTAGTTATTAAATACAGTTCACACTTTAGAGCATCCATAATTTCCAGAGTCGAAGAGAAACTAGAGAGTTTATTACTTAAAAGAATGGCAGAACAAGGATCTTCTAATGTTGTTGCAGTACTGAAAAAGAGTGCCATTGTGCATTCAAGAACAAAGAGGCCAAACATATACGCTAAAGAATGGATGAAACTGTTGCCTGGATCCTCAAATTTGCAATCAGCTAATGCTTATGAATGGAGGGACCCTTATGCATTCTGCAGGGATGTTGAATGCCCAAACACAACTGGGTATGAGCTCTTCATGTTTTTCTATAACAATAGAATTAGAGGCCCTCCTGTTTCAAACCCATGGGAGAGGAACTTGGCAAAGTTGATAGTACCTGAGGTATTTTTGGATGTAGACCTCATGAAAGCGCTAATTCGAGCATACAATCCAGTGACACAAGCTTTCCACAAGCATGACAAGTCTATACTCTGCATGTTAGATAGAGCATCTTTTACTCAAGCTTTCAACCTTCAGGGACCTATGAGTGTGGATATTGACCTAGCAGGAGAGGAGGCCCTGTTTAATAGACAGAGAAATTACTACCATGGAAAGGTTATGAGGAGGCATATTCATAGAGAAATCAAAGAGGCAGGGTTGTTACCCAAGAAGGTTGTAGATTCATTTGATATTGAGCTTTTCTTTCCCTATTTCTAGAATACCATCTATGGTCTACACAAAGTTATTGGACTAGATGGAGGTTCGACAATGACTACTGACATTTTTTTCATGGCTACAGATGTTCAGGATCAGTACACCAACAAGGAGTTTGATTATGTGGGGCACATAATCAATGTAATGCACTCTGAGTTGATGAATGCGAAGACTGATTTGAAAAGCTTCACTTGATCCTCTATTTCAATATTGGCTACATCAACCCAGGGTTCATCGATGAGACCAAGAATGAGGGAGGAACTATTCCGGTTCAGCTGTGGACCAAGGTATGGGATAGAACTTACCCTTTCTCTAATTCCATTACTTTTTTTAGTGATTTTGTGGATCCAGTAATGAACATGTTAGGTATTGTGAGGGATAGATTTCCTTTACTTGTTAGAAAATTGCTTAGACCCTTAGCATTTAATATGGACAATGACAATTATGAGAATGACATCAAGCACAATTGGGGTGATATGTTTTTTTTTGAGAATTTTACTCTTATAAGAGTGTATGCTTGCCCTCAACCTCCACACATACTACCAACATTTGTCCCAGAAAGATTGGCAATAGTAGAATTCTTGTGGCAGCTTATCATGATGGATAGAGAGCACTTAGGCCCTAAAAGACATAAGGGAACCTTTCAGGCAAGGAGGTTCCAAATAGGGGATTTCTCTATAGGTAAAGATGCTATGGACCAAATCCATGAATTCCTCAAAAAATTCAGATTGCCCTATAGTAAAGCAAGGATGTATGACCCTGAAGACTTCGTTAGAGGAGCATTGAGAGAAATGAGGAATCACGATTTGGCTCTAAATCAGCCTATGGCAGAGGAGGATGTTATTAGAAATATTTTTAGCAAAGTTACCTGTCAAGAGAGAACCTGTAAATGGGAAAATATTGTAAGGGTAGAGGAACAATTGAAAAAGGCAGACCCTACCTTCCCCGGTTTCTTTCCTAATCTCAAATACATGAAGAAAATTGAAATGTGTTTAGAGAATTACAAAGATATTATGTCTAAATTGCTAGACATCCCTAAGGAGAAGGAGGAGGAAAGAATAAACCCTGAAGAAGTTGAACCTGATGTGGAGTTTATGGGAGAAATAGAACAAGATGAGCCATCCACATCTGAGTAGGGGCCATCAAAGAAACAAAAGTTGATGAATGTACCAGAAAAGGCAAGGCAAAAGGCACTACAAATCTTGCCAGGTAATAGCCATTACTTTGCTGACTTAAGACAAAATTTTTTGACATCAATGGCAGATGAGGGAGAAAAGGCTGTAGATGAGTTAGAATTGGCTGCAGCTAGATTGGATGACAGGGTCATCCAAGCTAAAGAGTTTATAGATGATGATGAATTCATCAAGTCCGTTGAGTTTAAAAGTTTTCTCTTTAGAGTTAAGTAGAATGAATTAACACTATCTTTGAAACCAGGGGAATCAGAGGAAAAAATTGTTCAAATGATTGAAAAATTACAGGCCTATGATCCCAACAGTGAAACATTAAGTGTGGAGGAGGCAAGAGATCTAGTAAAGAGAAGTGGCATGTTGCTGATCCCTGGATGGGACTTGGAGTCCTCATTCCTAATTGACCAAATCAAGAGGCAAGATAAAGCTATAGCTTATGAAGCTTTTGGCCTTGATGGACTCATGAGGGGTTCTAGATTCAATATGGACACTAAGACACTAGTAGTATGGTGTGTGGCCCCAGAATCTAGTAAGTCCAGATTGGTTGACATCCAAGACATCGCACAGGGTAGCCAATTAATATGGAGGTTGCAGGACACTACAGGATCAGAGATAGAAAATCTCTTACACCATGCATCCTCCATGAATAAAGTAGTGGTTGAGGACTTGGAGAATAGGCTAGCCAAGACATTCAGAGATTATGTTGCAACTAGAAAAAAGTTTGAAGAGGAACTGAAGAAGAATTATTTGCTGGATAAGACTGTGAAGGAGCTAAACGATGAAATAAATACTCTAAAAAATCATTCCAGGGCATTTACAGAGGTCTATGATGCAGGGGTCCAAACTGAGCATGAGGGGGGCTTAGCTACAAAACTTGCAATAGAAAAGATAAATGAGGAGAAGAATGAGGCCATCTTACAGGCCCTGTTAGATATTCTGCAGCACAGAATAAATGTAATTAAAGATAAATTTGATCTTGTTTTTAATGCTTATGGCAAGTTGCCATAATTATAGAAAGAAGTGGATAGCTATGTACAAATTTTAAGTGGGTATCATGCAACTTGGTCTACCAGAACACCACTTTTTGATAGATTGGCATTTGCTCAATCTTTGAGAAGTGATATTCCAGAGATAGTTGTGAGGGTTGGTGAGGAGATAGACAGAATTAAAGCCATATTACCACTTTTTAAGGGTAAGGCAAATTTGATAGAGGCTAAGATAGCCATGCTCAGCTCCTATTCCAACAAGTTTATCCCTTCCATTAAGAATGGGGATGGAGCCATAAAGAACCTTGATTAGTGGAGGTCAGATGCTGATCTTTTATTGCCTAGGAAGGAGGCATTTTTAGGTGAGGGGAATAATGTTGATTTGGAGAGCTTCAATAAAACCTTGGATGAAGCTATTAAAGCAAAGACACATCTCACCAGGTTTGTAACAGATGTCAAAGCAATTACAAATGCCAGGTGGGGAAGACAAAAAGCACAATTGCAGCTCGTCCAGGACTTCAATTGGTCATTAGAGGAAGAAGTAACTGCATGGGATGAGCTAACAAAGGCCAAGAAAGTTAAATCCACTGCAGTTGACTTGGACATTTTGGATGATGAGTAAGGAGGACATCTGGAGCACCTGACACCTGAGCTCAAAATACAGGGATGATAAGCTATCATTTAAGAATGGTGTAAGTTAGCTGGAATGGCAGTCACCATATCTTGTTATAACAGTAGCTATCATGAATACTCATAGACAAAGGTGTTAGTTATCAATGATCCAGGATGCAGAACATGCCAAAACAATTTTGTCTTTCCACCACCTCAGGGCTCATTGTATTTTATCTTTTATTGCTTTATTTCTTATGCTTTTTAGGTTTAGGGTTTTCAACCATCTGAAGCTTGTTGCATTCCCATTCATGAGGGAATTCCAAGATGGTTGAAATGAGGTATAAATAGAGTTGAAGACTCATTTTTGGGAGAGAGTTGAAAGATAATAGAAAAATTTGAACATAATTGCTTTGAAGCAGACTTCTAAGTTATGTGTCTGACCTTCTGAGTAATTGAATTTTGAATGTAATTAGCGAGTTGATTTTAATACAAATACACTGCAACTTTTGCCATATATTGTTGTTGTCTCTTTACTTTTATCAGTAATCATTAGAAGGTAATACGGTAATACCTGCCTAAGTATGTGGAGCTCAAAAATGAAGGACTATCCTATCCAATCCTCAGAGTCAGCAATTAGGTCTTTCTCTTGTTTGAATTAGTCTCAAGAAGCATAGTCTGAAGTAACCTTTCAAAAATTTGATTCATGCAAGAAAAATCCCTAACAGAGCTCATTCATTGGCTCAAGTCAAGAATCTCAATTCTAATTAAGTAAATGCTTAGTATTAGGAAATTAGGTAATTGACAAATAATAAATTGACTATGTTGGTAGTATTTTCAGTTTTCACAATTATTTTGAGAATTTCCTACAATTTTCCTCCCGAAGGCCTGAATTTTGATCAAAATGTTAAAACCCTAAGTGCTAGGTTGAGATATGCTCTAAAAATCCATTAAACCCTAGAAAGGTGTTGGCACTTCAATTTTTTAGTATGTTAATCTTGTGAAATTTTTATAAAATTGAAGTGTGCATAAGTGTTAAAAGATTGTGATATTTTTGCTATAGAAAACCCACAAAAAATCCTGCAAATTTATCAAGATTTTCCCCCATATCTAGCCAGCCCTAGTTAAAGTTCAAGTTTGAGGAAAGCCCTAAATATTTGCCACTTTCATAAAAAACCTAGGTCACTCTTTTCATTTCTATTTGAGTGTTACTTTTTGAGTCACTTAGGTTCATAGAAGAGCACGTGCGTTTATTTTATCATCACTCGGGGGTCATATCTTTATTTTCCCTAAGTCCAAAGGCCCGGTGATATAAATAATATATCCTAAGTCCTGAATACCTCATATTCTAATGTTTCAGATGTCATTCAGCTTTGAATCTTTAATGAAGATCTAACGATGGTCATGTGTTCGCATGGAATCTTTCCAAGCCATGCGAACATAAGACTAACCATTGATCTTACAATGAAGCTTAATGCGGGAACAAAGTGGGGCCGCTGACAGGTATCTCACAAGTGGCAGCTTTTTATTTGAGACGGTGGGGCCAGTGTCAGAAGGATCTTCAGAGCTGAAAGTAACAAAGGAAAGATTAGACGGTTGTCATATAATCTCATAGGATCTTAGAGGCCTATGTGATCATGCGACCAACCATCGATCTTGCATAAAGACAAGCACGATTCTCAGGTGGGACCGCCGACAGCTCTCTTCACAAGTGGCAGTTTTTCATTGGCTAAAAGCAATGGGGCCAGTAACTCAAAAGGATGCTGATAGTGGTTGCATGCTAGTGGTTTTTTTTATGATCGTATAGGCTATTTTTAAGTTATAAGATCATGCGACTAACTGTTGTTCTAACAATAAAGGTTGCAGGGATTGCCGCCAATGAAAAGGCTGGTATGACTATTTTTTGTATGATCACATAGGCCTTTTTCATGCTATGAGATCATGCAAACAAACCGTTAGATGATATGCTAGTAAGAATCGATGGTCCTAATTCAAACTGGAGATAAAGTGATGCAAATTTCAAGTTTCCCATTGAGAAGTGACAGTTCATTTTTTCAGAGGAGTAATGGTTGAATCATGCCGAATAAATTGCTAAGGTGAGTGTTTTAATTATTCATATATCAGAATTCCATGCACTCTCAGAAGCACAAAGAGATCAAAAAATTGTAGAGACCTGAGCGTGAAGAATTACAAGGACTAGCTGTTGTCTCCTGATGATTTCCTAGAAAAAAGTTTGGTAAAATAGTTATACGATTTGCTTCCTTACTAAAAGAATCATAGTCCCATAGTCTGTATATCTTGCAAAGGTTTTTTTAGCATAAACCCTAAAATGGCACGAAGGAAAGAATTGTCTGGTAAAATTGAGTATAGTGAAAGAGGTTTGCATGAGGATTTATTGCAGTTACTTCCCGGCTCTACTACTTACCAAGTGAAAACCAAGAGTTTGATTCCCAAAGACCCTAGGGTAAAGGTAGCGGATGGTCTATATGACATGGAAAATTTTATTAGGGAGGCCAAAATTGGTACAATTAATGCAAATGGTGACCTTGATATCACTGGCTTAGAGTTATTCAAAGTGGGTTTTACTCAGAGAAATACCCCTCGCCCTGCAAGCAATATATGGCAGTTTGACCTGGGAAAACTTGTGGTACCCGACATCTTTTTAGATGTTGATTTGATGACCCAAGTTGCAAAGAGTTATGACCCAATCACTAGGGAGGTTAGGGATGCAAAAGGAATGTTATTGATCAAAATTTTTGCTGAAGAGATTAGGAAGGTGTTCAGGTTAAGTGAACCCTCAGACAGTCTAGAGAATATTGATCTTGAAGAACTAAAGCAAGTGTATGATGCACAAAGAAACTATTTCAGAGGCAAATTATTGAAGGACTTTTGCACCAAAATTGGGAAAATGGTTATCACGGGATATAACACACAGGAGCCTTTTATGATAGAATATTTTGACTTCAGGGCTAAGGGAGCATATTGGTCATTATGTCAAGTTTTTGGAGAGGATGTCAGTGAAAGGATGCCAATGCATTTGATGTGCATGGTGATTCAAATTCTGCACCCACACTTGTCTATTACCTTTGATTTTGCTCTATTTATTGCTGAATTAATCCATAATGGATTAGTGAAGATTCAAAAGAATGAATATGATAGGCTTTTCTGCTGGTATTTTTTCATAATGTACATGTTTTTGTTTAAAGGAGCAAACTATTTTGAGAAAGAAATGGAGTTGATAAGACACAAGGATGGTGAAGATATGCCAGTCCAATTGTGGAGCCTCACTATGACCTAGGATAAAAGGGATCATAGTTTCACAAATTTTGATAAACGTTTTGCAGCCAGACTCAGGAAGTTGTTTGTCCAAGACAACCCAAGAATCCTAGTATCATTGGCATAGCTCATTAGGCCAAACTAGTTTGCTAAAAGTTTGAATATTATACACAATTGGGGTGATGTCATTTTCTACAATGTATCAACTGTCATCAGGTTGTATGGTTTCAGGGGAACCCCTTTTGTATTGCCTTATCATGTAACCCTTAGGATTGGAATTGTAGAATTTATCAGGCAATTAGGAGATATTGAAGAGTGTGTCCTCACTAGAAAAGGCAAGGGAACTCTATTCCCAAATGTTACCATTGCCCACCAGTTCATAATTACCAAGGGTGGATGGGTTCACATAGATAAAATCATGGCTCCATACCATATGGCTACTACAATTGCTAGGACAACAGACCCTGAGGGGTTTTATAATGAGATGTTTAAGAAGAGAGCCAAATGTGCCATGGTTAACCACATTTTAAACTTTCCTGAAGATATTCTCAGAAATACCCCACAGTTATAGGAACAGGAGGTTAGGAAAGAAAAATGGCTGGTGTACAAAAAGACATTGGATTTCATCTAACATTTTGATTCTGGATGGGACCCCCTGAAGAGCATAACTCCAATGGGCAAGAAAATAGATACTCTCATGAATTGTTTCCAGGATATCTTTTAGACCCTGAGTGAAAAGAAGGAAAAGGTGATGAAGGATGACCCATAAAGGGCTAAACAGTTGCTGAGCAAACCTATATTTGCAAAAGGATTACCCCCAGGGAGGTACATGGTACAAAAGAAGACTAGTTACAATGTTGTAGTACCAGAGAAAAGCCAACAAAGGAAGATGGATAAAAGGGATGTCCCATCAACTTCACAACAAGTTGAGAAACAAAAGGAGGTTATAGAGGTCCCTGACTCTCCTCATCTTCAAGCCTCTGAGGATGTAATTGATTCTCCACCCCCATCGAAGAAACAAAGAGTGGAAGAAAGACCTGTTCATGTTGAAGAATATTACTCTCCATCACAGTCACCTCTAAACATTTTGGATGACTAGGAGGTTATAGAACAGGTACAACAAGTAGATGCTCTAGGTCAAATCTTTATGACCTATGAAGAAATAAATGAGGGAGTGCCAGAGGCACCAGAAGAGCCCAAGTTGGATTTAACAGTAGGGGAATTGGCAGGTACAGAGTTAGACCCTGTAATCAAGCAAGCCTGTCAGGAGTTTTTGGCTGATGATGCTTTTGTTAAAATGAGGGCTTTCATGCAATTTCTTTGGAAATTGAACATCAACCAGTTTTAAGAAATTTGTGAGAAGAGACATGAAGAGAATCTAGAGAAGGATTTACAAATCATAGAGGAGGAAGTGAAAATAGAGATGACTGCAAAGTTTAAGCAAATCACTCCAGAATAGGGAAGAGATATGGTGAAAGTATCAGGAGTACTAATCCTTCCAGAGTGGGATATAGATGATGCAATGGTTTTTGACACAGTCAAAAAATAGACCACTCCTTTCCACAAGACTAAAGAGGAAGCAGAACAGGCTATCAAAGGGGTCACTTTCAGTGACAATCACCAGGCTTTGGTAATGTGGTCCCTAAGAAAGAATGAAAATAACAGGGGAAAACAAATTGTCAGAGATGACCTTTCAGGGAGTCTAATTGTAAGAAGGGTTATTGATACTTCTTTGGTTGAAGCATCAGGTATGGTAATGGCCACATCACAATTAACAACAAAGGTGGTAGAAAAGGAAGCCAAAGAGAAGGAAGAACTCACTGCCAAGTTGGAAGCAATTTTGAAGGTTTATGGTGAGTTGAAACAGGGGATTCTTGAAAGAGATACTTTAATTGCAGATTTGAAGAAGAGATTGGGGGAGCATGGCCCAATGCAATTATCATAGCAAATGCAGATTGCTTCCTCCCCTGCTGGGCCTTCCTCTTCAAGCCCTATTATTGAATTTCCTCCTCTTCCTCCTTCCACTGATGAGAAAGACATTGATCAAAAGGTAAAGGAGAAATATGAAAAGAAAATAAAGGATGTTGTTTCACACTTTGTTGCAAAGGTAAGACCTAAGGAAGTATATAAAACTGCAAATCAATTGGCAGATGTCTTAACATCTTTTCAGAAAGAAGCAGCTACTATGGACAAGATTTTGGAAAAGTGGGTTACAAGGAAAGATAATTTGAAATCATTTTTTGATCAAATTAAGCACAAATCTATTGTGGATATAGAGCTAACAAACACTTACAGGTTTGTTAAGGATCTTTTTGATTTTGAGGTAAATAGGGCAAGTATAAGAAGAAGATCAGAAATCTTAAGGGTAAGATACTTCCAAGATGATTTTCAAATTTTTCCTGGTCTCATTAAGGTAGATGGGGTAATTAAAGATAAGGATCAATGGACGGACCAGATAGATAGACAAGTATTATCTAAAATAGACCCCATTTTAGATATAGATGATAATATCCCATTCATACAACTTTTCGAGCTCCTTCAAGATGCTAGGATGCATTTTGCTAATGTCAGAATAGAGGTTCACTAGTTGGTTGCTGAGTGGAACAAAATATTACCAAAGAAGGATGAAGTCCTTGCCTTTCATTGGCCGAGTGAGGAGACCTATATGACTTGGAAATCAACATATCCCTCAGAGAGTTCAGAAGAAGAAGAAGCATCAAATGAGGAGGCAGCAGGTGGTAGCGTTCCAAACCCTCAAGATCAAAGCCAACAAGGATAAAGTCATCAAGCAGTTATCATGAGTACGACTATTACACCTGGCAGAAGTTGAACTGCCCTTGGGAGTTACTACAGGATTTTTGGTGCTCATTTTAACAATCCATTTTAAAGTTTTGTAATGAGAATTAGAAAGTTTTATTTTCATTTTTTGTCCTATGTGAACGCTCCTTTCTTGTCTTTTCTAAAACGATCTGAAGCTTGTTTGCAATCCTTATTTTCTATAAAAGGATTACCAGGATCAATGAAAAAGGACCGAGAACTTGATCAATTTGACTGATAAGTTTCTTGAGTCTGGGATATCATAGACTGTAATAGGCATATTTTCTATAGAAGATAGTATCTTCTGGTTCAAGTTATTTTCAGAAGGTTACATTGTAAAGCATTTTGTGAGTATGATATAATATAGCATTTGAATATAATCCAAGATTTATATCTCTCCTTGAGTATCTCTCTTTGAATTATCAATTGTTCCAATTCATTGCATGAATAATCTTTGTGTGTATGTTCATATTTCTCAGCTCTGATCTAGGATAAGATTAAATAAGCTTTGAATATAACATAAATTCTCTGAAGTTTTTCTTAAGGATATACTAGTAAGTAGTGTGAATCTAGGAACCTTTGATAAAATCTAGGATATACTAGTAAGCATGTGTGCGTTACTAACAGATCATCGGCAATGTTCCGAAGTAACACTGGGTTGTTTCGTAACTTCTCCACAGTTAAGTGGTTAGGATGCTAATGGGTTCTGAACTTTTGAAGGACTCCCGACTAACGACATGCGTAACTTTGGAACACTTTTTCAGGAACAGTTGGTTTACGGAGCTTCGCGAGGGTTTGTTGGCCATTAGTGTTGGTGTTTACGAAGTTGCGATGAAGTATTTGGTAGAAAGGCGTAACTTCGGAAAGGTTAATCAGTTACAAGATTAAACAGCTGAAATGTTATGAAAAGTTTTGTGCGGGACTTCGCAAGGTTATATCAAATTACAAATTTCTTGAACATTCTATAATTACAAAAATCATATATGTCCCTAGCACCTGCTATTGTGGACAAAGAGGGACATTCTAGTTTATACAATCTACATTACAAAAATCATGAATTCAAAATTTCAAATTACAAATTACAAAAATCAAAATTGAAATTACAAAAATCATGAACAATACTTATTACTTGTACCCGTAGGCTTGTAGCTGAATATGAGTCAATTAATAAATTGTCAATAAATTAATAAATATTCAGAATCAAGTCCAATTCCATTATCAATTTATCCAACAAGTACAGTAATAAGTATACAATGTATAAAATTATAAATACCTATTAATTGAATGCTAATTCTAAATCACTTCACAATTCACTCTTCACTCAGTGTTAGTGAGCAGTTTGCCTCGCCCTCTTCTATATCCCACATGGAATCCAACTCCTAAAATTGACTACTACTACTAGCAAGAGGTTCTTCTTCATTCTGAGTTGGGTATTCAAAAAACTCTTCATCTTCATTCTGAGTCTGGGACCAAGATCCATCGTTTGTCTCTGAACCACCATGCTTTGAAGTAGTGTTCAAAAGCCCTCCTCTTTCACGCAGGGAATTCGAAATTGCCAATGCCCTATCATAAGGAAAGTTTGTAACATTGTACTGAGTTACAAATAACCTCAAGCAAGTTTCCAAATTTCTGTCTAGTTTGTTTCTGATCTTTGATTTCAAAAACCCCAATGCACTGAAAACTCTTTCATCTTCCACCGACCCCAATATCATTGTTTGACATAAATCAACAAGTTTGAAATATTTTGATATTGAATCACGCAGTACTTCACTCTGCTCTATCCTTTTCGAAAGCTTGGTTATTCCACTAGGTTGAAATGGATTAGCCAAGTCTTTTAACTGCAATTTCATACATGATGCAAATTATCTACATTGTTTTTTAAGAATAGCTGAATCTATAATTCCATCAATTGGTTGTCCATTGCAATCTGCATGTTTTGAAAACTCTTTGATCAATTCATCAATTTTTTTATGAAACATATGAGCATCATGTTGTCTATCTCTGATGTTTTTCCAAAAATGAGGAAACACACAACCCATGGCCTCAAGAATTTCTTCTCTAGGGAATCTTTCACTAATCTCACTTGAAAGTTGGTAGGAAATTGACTTCAAATTCTCACTAACAGATTTAACAAACATGTCAAAATTAGCCCTTTTAACTGGAAGTAGTCTGCCTTGCTTGCCTGTCTTAGATTGGTGCATTGGTATTTCATATCCTTTCACAAACACACATAAATCATTTTTTGCATTGAATTGAAAAAAATTCTCAGCATGATTCAAATCTGTAATTATTTGCCACCTGAAAAAATTTGGGCTTTGAATTGTTATCATATATGAGTATAAATTATCCAGGGCAACGCATGTCATTTTACGTAAATCTGAGTACTCATGGATATACATAGTCCTGTCTTGGGGTTTCTTAACAAGCTTGTTCATTAAATCCAGCATGGGGAGAAGACTGGCTAAAGTTAACAGAGTCTCTATATCACTTAACTTATGTAACAAATTAGGAGCTTTGTCTATTGTGAGGCATTGCTCATATATTACTCCGATCAAGGATTGATATTCTGTTAGAACTCTTTCTATTGGTCCATGCAAAGAGATCCATCTGGTCTCAACATCCTTGAGAAGTGTGTTTCCTGGTGTTACTCCCTTTGAGAAAATCTTAAATTCTGTAAAACGTTTATGACTTCTGCAGAAGTAAGAGTATATGTCGCGAACTAGATCTTCAACTTTTGACACTATAGGAAAATCGCTTACAATTTTATATGCTAAATTCATTCGATGGGCCATGCAATGTATGCCAAGCATGTAAGGTGCAATACTAGTTTGTAATCTTGCACAAAGACCATTCCTTTGGCCTTGTATTACTGCAGCTCCATCAGCTGCAACACACACTAACTTCTTTCCAATTGTCAAATCATCCATACCAGCAACTTCATGCAAAGCATTCTTCACTTCAGAATATAAGTTTTCTGCTGTTGAATTGCCCCTCATTTTATGAACATAGAGTAGATGAGCTTGGTGGACATGTTCTTTTACTGTATACACATGCATACAAATCCAAGCAGTGTTATCTACTACAGTAACTTCATCTATGGATAATGAAATGAATCTGAATTGTTTTACTTTCTCCTGTAAATTTTGCTTTTCCACCTCAGAAAGATAGTTTGCCATTTCCCATCCAACATTTGTTGACCAATGTGACATGGGATAGTGAGGAACTTTCAAAAAAGATAATAAATTACCATATTCTGAGAAGTCTCTCATAGGATGCCCTCTGGACATAATATGAAAAACAACACTCATCTAAACGGTCTTTGCCAGGTTTTCTTCATTGGCTGCATGTTTAAACCCAGCCTTGATTGGATTTTCACTACTAGCAATTACTGCCATTCTCTTGTTATGCTCTTCATATTCTATGGCATACTTAACATGAAGACATTCTTCCTTTGATTTCCATCTCACTACTGATATTTCTTGTCTGTCTATGGTCTGTTTTTCATAAACCTTACCAATATGCTTTTCTATAGTGTCAAGCTTTACCTGCAACTTCTTCTCTCTTTTAAGTTTCCAGGTACAAATCTTACACCTGCATTCTATTGGTTGTTCATCATTGCTTAGGACTGGTTCAATGAACCAGTACTTTGCTACCCAATCAAGCTTAAAATTTCTTGCCATTTCCCACTCCCATCCCATTTTTACTTCCCTTTTTCTTTCCTTCCTACCAACATTATTATTATCTTCATTGCTACCATTTTCTTGCAACTGGTTCTGCGTATCCCTTATAACATCTTCTCTCATGCCACCATTGTTATCCTCATTTGATGCATTTTGATTTTCATTTAACTCAATGACAACCCTGACTTGTGGTACTAGTACTGGTGAGCTACTGTGAATGGATTTTGCAGTCGCAATTGCAGATGTTGATGGAGCAGAAACATTGCCAACTCCAAAGAAAGCCTTTATGGTAGTATCTTTAAGTTTTGGGCATTTTGATGGCCTCCCAGGCCCTTCACTGCCTCAAGGAGTCTTACCCTTGTCTAGCTTTCCAATCTCTTCACTTCCCTGAGTCTCAACCTCCCCTGATATCTGAATCCCTTCAGCAGTAGTAGCCTAAGGATACTCAATCTCAGCCTCAAGATAGTCACCCTTGTCTGACATCTTTACCCAATGATCTCTCACTAGTCACTAGGATTCTAGCCTCTATGAATTAAAATTAATAGCAATAATGTGAATTGTGAAATGTGAAGTTGAACAAATAATTGTTTACCTTTGTCCTGCTTCCTCTGATTTCTGACTCTCTGAAATGCTGAATCCTCTATTTACTGTTGCAAGATTGTGATTTGTAAATCTGGCCCTCCAGGTTCCAACTCCAAAAATTTGTAACGACGCACGATAAGACTACTTCTAAGTTTTATAAATTTGATTTGAATTTATATCAATCCATGATACCAAATTCCAAATTTCCAATTTTTAAAATCTCAGGCTTTTGGCGAAAATGTGCCGAGTGCCGACCTGATCAATGCTATGTTTGGCAAAAAATTAAATATACGTGGTGAATAATTAATTAACAGATTGGTGAAATACATCGTGGACCAATAAAATAGTTAATTAATGGGTTGGTGAAATACGTCATGGACCAATAAAATAATTAATTAACAGGTGGCGAAATAGGTCATGGTTAAGATAACAATATAAACCATTTGGCTATTTCAAATTTTATATTCAATTCATAATTAATATTGCTAGAGAATAAGAGACCGTTTAAAGAACCATGTCACATTAATTATAGGTGAATATGATGGTCAATAGCGTTAAACGACAAATCTGATTGGCGATTCCAATTAATATTCAGTGGTTACCGTGTCAAGATTGGGTGAATATTTGCCAGCGTATACCTGTGCGATTCGTCAATTCCATGAAAAATTATTCCCAGAATTTGCCAAAAGGTGAATATTCACCACTAAAAATTACCCTGGTCTGCACACATGTTCCCATAACCATGGTTACATTAATAATCCCTCCCACTAGTTTATTTTAACATATAGACAAAATTGTAAAATTAAATGAAGTAGAATGATCTATAAATGTTGTTATTAGCCACTCCTAATTTCTAGATGTGTCTTCTCACATGCATGTCCAATTTCATTTCATGTGTCTTTATGTCTTGGTTTCTTTGGAAAATTTTATTCATCCTCTTTCCACTATTTTCCTATTCTTTCTTCCACACCTATCAATACCTTCACATTCCTCTCGTAAGAAAAGGTTGAAATCACAAGTTTATAAAGGGTTTGTACTTGAAAAATGTCAGTCAATTGCTATGCCAAACTCACATTCACACCTTCAAACAACCATGCCTCACCTTGAATCTTCTCATGCATTATTTTCTATTACATTCACCAGCTTAACAAGGGGGCCAACTCTTACACAACCACAAGCAAAAGGCATGAAGAGATTAATAACACAAATACAAGTGAGGGATTAACAACAAGGTCAATAGAAAATCATTAACAACATACTAGAAACACAACTAGTAACCCACATCAAGAGTAGGAATCCAACTCATTCACATCGGGTGAAGGAGAATGAGAGGTAGTGTGATTCCTCCTTTGTCAGTGGACAATAATCCAAGCGATACTATCACTAGGGTCCCCACCAGACACTAGTGGAGCCCCCATTGTGGGACCAACAATACTAGGAACACAGTGGTGGAAATATTTTGCATTGGCTACCAAAGACTGGAGTAGATCAAGAGTAGTAGTTGGAGAACAATCTATGCAGTCAGAAAGGACCCTACCAATGCAAAGAGGTGGAGTCAGGTCCACTAGATTAGAGGAGGCCAAATCAGTAAGAGCATCACCTTGGAGGGATCATCATCATCAACCGGTGAGGAGGCTTAAGAGGCTCAGACAAGCAAATGATCATCATTTTCATCCTTCTACCAAGTAGAAACACCTTTATAATGCAAGTGAGAACAATCTATAGCTAGATGACCAGTAGAGAAGCATCACCATCTAAAGGGGAGACTCTCATAATATACACTCCTTAAAGATTTGTATCAACACTCCACCTCTAGTGCCAGTAATGATAGTATCTACACCCACATTCGATAGTGGGGAAGTACCCACCACTGACACCCCAACAACTAAGATCAACAAAGATTCCACCCTAGGAGTGAAGGGAATATGGCCAATAGCCTCCTACTTCCCTCTCAAGATGATAGTAGTAGTATGCTCAACAATGACAATAGAAGCATATGCCCTTGAACTAGACAAGACAAATTCTCGAGATGGATAGAGAGTTTGAAAGTTCAAGGGAAAGAGTAATGATCGTTGAAACGGTTGTAGATGTAGAGCCATACATCACATAGCTATAATCTTAGCTAATTCTTAAATGAGATGATGTTTCTCTCATGCATTGTGTTAGCCCATTTTCCTATCATAGAAAAAATCTATTGAAAATGGTCCTCATTTCTGCAAATCCTTTGAAAGTGTCTAAGTACGAAGGAATTAGGTCTTCATTATTCCTAGGGTTTCAAAAAATCTTTCTTTAGTCCACAAACCTTATGTTTTTTCCTTTCCTTCATTACTTTTTCATCCACTTAAGTTCTCCTTTTCCACACATGCTTTAAGTTATCGTCAGGCGGGGCCATGTTGTTTATGTCTTACCTGGCGGGCCCAGTTTTAATTTTTCCTAAAGTTCCTAAGTCCTCAACCATATTCTCCTGAGCCCCAATGTGATTCAGTGGTTGCATCGGTAACCCTTCCTGATCACCTCATCAGTAATCGAAAGTCTTCATTTCAGGTTCACGCGATGTCCATATCTTTATTGCTATATGTGTCACCTATGTGTTTTTTTCATTGTCTATCAGCATATGACCCACCAATATTTTTATCGAGCGAGGAGTGGCTTCGACGAAGATAATTTTCAAGCATCCCGATCTTCAATGAGGTTGTCAGGATATCTTAAGGAAAAAGTTTCATTGAGAGTTAAGGCCTGTAAGATCTAAATTGATCCTACAACTGACATGATCCCGTAATGAGAAGATACATGATGATTACCAATCTCAGGATCATGACCATTAGACACCTGGCGGTTGGTGGGACCGATGTTAGAGCCCAAGCGAAAGATAAAGAGCAGTAAGATCAAACTTGATCGTACGGTTGGCGCATTACCGCAATAGAGAGTTGCACGATGTTTATTCATCATGGCATTGCGATCGAGCGACATGTGTCTTATATGATGTCATCATCGATAATTTGAAGTAAAGGTAAATTATGGTCAGATCAAGTTTGATTTGATGATGAGCGCGATGGCTTGATCCTGAGATGCATGATGTTTATTCTTCGTGAGATCACGCCTTGTTGTCGCGTGTCCTGACTGACGTCACAATGTAGAACAAAGGAAAGTAAAGTGTAGTCAAATCATCTTTGATTTGACGGTTGGTATAATACCGTTATGGGAAAGTACTCGAATATTATTGATCGTGGGATTGCGACAACTATCCGATCTTCTAGTAGTAAAAGGTCAATAAGATGGTGGGTCCTCAGTCCTAGGTAATGCTGAATTGTTTACTTCTGATTGGTCACCAAGGGAGGTGATGTGGCCAGTTATTTTCAAATTCAAATTGAAGGTTTTTTTGATTTATGGGAACCATTCAATGTGTTGGGGAGATTGAAGATCAATGACCATGTTTTAAACGTGATGATTAACCGTTGCGGCCGGAATATTTGAATTTTGTAAAGAGGGTTTCCTACGGGTTGGTGAGGCCGAAGTAGGCAAAAATTGATGCCTCCATGTAGATCAGATTTTGAGTTTGATCTAATCTGATTCAACAGAGATAAAGAGATAAACTACAGACAAAGAGGTAGTGAATAAATGCTTGAGTGGCCAGTCTACCAGTTCTGATTCTTTTAACCACTAAGACTGATTTTGAAGTGACAATTTTTGATGAAGGTGTCTATGCTGTGACATGATGGGTAATGTTTTCATGCCATTTATTATGCAACCACAAGCCTTTGAGGGTTTTCATGATGTTTTCTTGTCCTCGTGGATTTCCATTTAGGGTTTTTTTTGGGGTTAAGGATCATATTTGATCTATTGGCTCCAGATTTTGTGGCATGTATCTTCTACATTTATTGCATGATTGTTGCAGGTTGTTGAGGTGGTTGGAAAACCTAAAATTTTCCCTAAGTGGTTCTAAGCTTGTTGCAGTCCTTTATAAGGATCTCCAAGATCATTTAGGAAGTGTCATCTTTTGGCGGAGAAAAAGGTCTAGTCTCTGGTCTCTTCTTGGTTGCATAACACCAATTGATGATTTGTTCTCAGTCTAGGGTGTAACAAAATTGTTTTTGAACTGTGTTATTGCATGAAGGGAAAAATTTGGTCTTTGTCTATTATTGGAGTGGTTCATATCTTGAAACAAAGTGTATACAGGGACATGATTCATTAAATGTAATACAAATATATCAGGTTCAGTTCTCTCCTTCTGTGTCTATCTTGTGAGTTTTGAATTTTCTAGTCCATTGCTTGGTGTTTACCCATGTGTATGTTGCTATTCCTTAGATTTTGATCTAGGATCAAATTAAAGATTCTTTGGATAGGACATAGATTCATTTGGTTTGCACAAGGATATTTGTAAGTAGTGTGAATCTGGATATACAGATAAATACTATCATCAAGTGATAATATTAAGGGTCATGAATCATTGACAATAGTTGGTCTTTGTATGCTACTTTGTGCAAGGTTTATCCTAGAGGATAAGGCACTGGTCAGGAATAAGTATCTTCTACAGTGATACATGTTTGATATAGTCTAGTTATATCCCTCAACTTTTAAACATAACCAATCCCAAGTCTTTAGAAATTTTGAGGTTATAGGGCTGTGTGTTCATTATGGTGATTGAGAATCAATGAATGGCTAGTTATCATTTAGTATTTTCTCACCATATCATCTTTTATATAAATCCAGAGAAAGTTGTGAAGTATAGAATATTGAGCTGGATTAGGGTAGTCTTGTCCCTATAGTTGGTCTAGTTACCTACATATCTCCCCACATTTGGAACTAACCCCTCCTAAAAATATGTCTTAGGTATATTGGTGTCTCTCTGAGTGTAAAATCCTTTTCAGGAATCAACAAAATAGCGACTCCACTAGGGAGATGTTATATGAAGCTAAGATGACACAGGTTTCAAGTTGAGCTGAGCTCCTGGCCTTCTCATCTAGTTATCTATTTATTAGTTGATCACTGAGAGCACAATGTTGTACTTTGATTTCCCAGACATTTTTTTCTTCAAAGAGGATTTATTGGGTCTTTCTTAATGCACTTGTGTTGTGGTCTTTTGTCTTAAAATTTTCAATTCCACAATATTTATATTCTTGAGAAAAGGTGTTATTGTCCCAACTCTTGTTAGGTGGTGACTCTCAAAGAAATATCTGCACCAGTGCATTAGTTTATTTACACTTTCTCAAGATGATTCACATAAACACTAGATCCTGGGGTGGGTAACATCTTGAAGATATATTGGAAGAAGGTCTTCTAAGTACCTCTAGATCTGGTCAACAAAGAATGAAAAGAAATGAAGAGAATACATGTCAAGTTTGGAGACAAAAGGAAGGTGATAAAGAAACTATACCAATCCACCCTAGCCAAGAGGAGAATGCATCAGAATATGTAGAGACTACAGATCTTGGATTGGGTACATATGAGGAGTATTAGTCTCCTAATGAGAGAGAAGAAGGTGGATCACACCAAAATAGAAAAAATACCCACAATGGATCTCATGGACAAAGGAGGAGATCAAGAAGTGTTGTAAGAGGGGGAGAAGCTATCATTTCCTCCCGGGTCACTAGTTCTTCACCCTCACAGAGCCCTCATGTCCAAGAAGATAGACAAGGGAGATTAAATGTAGACACTTAAGAATCAGAAACAACTCTCCCTAATTCTGAGGATATTTTTCAAGAAGTTGAAGATTTGGAGAAGAGAATCCAGGAGAAGATTGACATCAGAAGACAAAGAGAAAAAGAAAAAGAAGATAAAATAAGACAAGCTCAAATTAGGTCTGATCAATTGAAGTGGCAGTTGCTAACCCTGGAAGCAATAAATTTTGTTGCAGCATCCAAAGAGAATAATGTAGAACCTGTTATCCGTCAAGTCTTTGAGCCTCAAGGACCTAAAGATAAGGGAAAACATGTTGCATCATGGATCTCAAGAAATGAACCTATCAAGGATAGGGTTCCAATAGATCAGTTGTCCAAGTTGGATGCTAATATTGAAAAGGCAAAACTAGAGAAATAAATCTTAGCTAAATATCTTGAGAAGGAATATTGGAGGCTACTGCTTTTGAGATGAAGATGAAAATGGTTTTTTTTAAGTAGTCCCTAGGGCTTGCAAATGCTACAGGGCCTTCTCAACAAATAGAGAACACTCCACCACCTATCGGTGCTACTATTGTTGTCACATCAAATGCTATAGAATCTACATCCCAGGCCAATGGATCTTTCCAAAGGAGACCAATCCATGTAGAAAGGTACAAGAAAATTTATTTTCTTGGTATTCCTGGTTATCCTAATGTTATCCCAAAGGAGATTAGAGAAAAAATCTGCAAATTTACTAGCAATAATGTCATCACTTGTGAGGAAAACTTGAAATTTTTTATTGATGTTGTAGATGATTATGAAATTAAGCATGGGGATGTCATTATGAAATTATTTGTTCAGTCATTAATTAAGGATGCCAGGAATTGATTTAGGGGACTCCCACATGATTGTGTGAGGTCTTGGGATGATTTTATAATGTGTTTCAAGGATCAATATGGTGACAAAAAACATGATGATTTTATGTTGAATGAGTTCAATAACATCAAGAAAAACTAGAATGAAGAGGTCCTTGAATTTAATGTAAGATTTCAGAAAGCCATGCATAAGCTTTTCCAAGTAATGAGATTGGATGAGAAGGTATGTCTTGCTACCCATTTGAATGCTTTTGATGCTAAGATGGGTTATCTTCTCAGGGATAAGAATCCTAGAACTATCAAATAATCTTATAGATTGGCTGTTAACATTGAAAATAACAAAAGAGTATTAGGGAAGTTGGGTAGGCAAGAGGACCCTAAGCATTCTAGGTTCGGGAAAAAAGAATCAGATAAGCTCTTTGGTGTAAAGCCCAAGGAAGAGGACAGTTTGAAACATATATTGAGTGCTTAAAGATATTTAAAACCTAATGAGGATAAGGGCATTAGGTCTCCAAATAATGAGAGACCTGGTTTCAATAATTTCAACAGACACCCGAGGTTGCATAATTTCCCATATCATACCTAATAGAAGGATGGGAAGGCTCTTCTTCTAGAAAAGAAAGACAAGATAAATGATAGGAACCTTGATCCATTGAAAAAACACTTTGTTAACATGAGTAATGATGTTCCATGGTGTGTATCTTGCCAGTCCCCACATGATCTTGATCATTGTACTGTTCTTTAAGTATGCCTATTGTTAAGGGATAGAGGGATGATAGAGATGATACATATGATGAAAATGGTTGTGCCATGACATCATCACATTTATATGATGAAGAAGATTTTGTTGATGAGAATGAAAATCAAGATGTATATGGATCACATAATAGGAGTGAGGTTTTTCATCAACAGATTTTCTATGATGAAGAGGAAGAAATTGATAATATAAGATGTAATACAGAAGAGGGTGAGGAATCCATTGTATTAAGAATACTCTTAGATGAGGAGATAGGACAAATAACTGCTAATATGGTTACTCAGGCTAGGAGTAACTATGTTTTGAGAAATAGGATAGTCGACAATGCAGATGGTAGGTCAACAAGTTTTTTCATAAAAAAGAACAAGGTGGACACTAAGAAAGCACAAGAAAAAGATTAAAATGTTGATTGTGTCAAGAAAATTAATATCAAGATGGTTGAGAATCCTAGTGGTTAGAATAATGCATATAGGATAAAGGAAAGGACACTAGAGATAGATGTTTCCATTCCCCAAGGTGAAAACAAGCAACAAAATGGTGATGAACTGAACTTAGATTCTCAAATTAAGGATAGAAATGTTGTTTTGTTGAAACAAGATTTTTGTGATATAAATTATACCCTTGTTGATATGGGACAATTGTTATCTCAGGTCACTGTCAAGGTTCCACTACTTGAAATGATGAGAATTGGGGAACATAAGGAAAATATTTTGACATTATAAATGGTGTGCCTTCCTCAGATGTTCAATAGTAAAAAAAGTGTAAAGATTTGAAAACTGTAGAAGATAATTTTGAAAGAAAAGGGAAGGAGTTAGAAGAGATTGTTTCACAAATCCCTCATATCTACCTAGATACAGATATGGTAAATTCTTCCTTGGGAGTTATGTATCCTTTCTTGTTGACTCTAGTCATAAATGGAAATATGCTAAAAAATTGCATGATTGATTTAGGAGCATCTAATATTGTTATGCCTACAAAAATAATGAGATCAATGGGTTTGAATGTTGACTCTCCTCATGGGAGATGCCAGGTTATGGATTCCAAAGAGGTACCTGTTATTGGTAAAATTAAGGCTTTGCCTTATAGGCTTGCTGCTTACCTTGACAGACAGTTGACAATGAGTGTCTTGGTTGTTGACATTCCTCCCCAGTATGGAATTCTATTGTCAAGAAAGTGGAGTGCTTCAATCAGAGGAAGTATTCAATGTGACTTGTCCTTTGCAACATTTAATATTTCTAGTGTTTATGTCAAGGTATCAAGGGAAATTAGGACAACTCATATGATTGAGGAAATTGAAGAAGATAATATGAATTGTTACCTTGATACTGACATCAATTCTTTTCAAGTACATGAGATAAAAGTTGAAGGGAAAGCTGATCCTTTTCTTTTATCTGAAGATAAAGATAATTTGACTAACCAATGTGGCTTTTGGACCCTTTATTTTGATGGAGCAAGTTATAAAGAGGGAGATGGTGCAGGAGTTTTGTTGATAGCTCCCAGTGGTAAGACCTTCAAGTTCTCATTCTCATTAATATTTACATGCACAAATAATATTGCAGAATACGAGGCTTTGTTGATTGGATTAAGGTTGGCTTCAGGACATGGAATCAAAAGCCTTAGAGTTATTAGAGACTCTGAATTGATAATATCATAGATTAGATCTAAGTATGCTTCAAAGAACAAAAGGTTGAAATAATACAAAAATGCTGTTTGGGATGAATTGGAAATTTTTTATGCATTTGGTATTGATTGGATGGATAGAGGTAAGAACAAAATGGCAGATTTATTAGCTAATATTTCCTTGAGGCTAGCGGATATTACTTTTGGAGGAATCTCAATGGTTGAGATTCAATCTAGACCTTCCATACTAGATAATGTTGAGAATTGGAAAGTGTTTGAAGATGATATGGATATTATAAGATTCTTGCATTGTGAGGCAAACTTTGAAAATAGGGAAATGGATTTCAGTGGGTATGTTGAGACTTTTGATGACCAACATACCATTTTGGGTAAGGAGATCATACAACTGAAGTCAAAAAGAGTTCCAAATGGTTTGGTTGTTCTTGAGAAAGCCTTTGATAATAAGGGTAGGTCTTATTCTACAAAGACTGTAAGCAAGCTTGAAACTTGGAGGAAGTAAATTTAGGAACAATTGATTCTCCAAAAAAGGTATATCTTGGGAGGAAATTATCTCCTAAAATTAGAAAGTTATTAATTGATCTTCTCAAAAAATATAGACATGTTTTTTCATGGTCATATGATGATTTGAAAGCATATAGAGAAGAGTTGTTTCAACATGAGATTCCTTTAAAGGAAGGAACACAACCATTTAGGAAAAAATTGAGGCCTGTTAATCATGCATTGGCACCAAAGATGCAAGAGGAATTGAGGAAATTGAGAGATGCTAGTGTCATAAAGCCCATCAGACATTCAATATGGGTGTCTAATCTGGTCCCAGTGAGGAAAAAGAATGGATACATCAAACATTTTGTGGACTTCAAGAATCTGAACATAAATTCATTAAAATATAATTATGGTCTGCCAAATATGGAAGCCATGCTACAAAGAGTCACTGGATTTGAGTTGATGTCAATGATGGATGGATTTTCAAGTTATAATCAGGTAATGGTTAAAGAATCAGAGTAGTACAAGACTGCATTTACCACTCCATGGGGAACTTATGTGTATGTCAGGATTCCTTTTGGCTTGATAAATGCTGGAGCAACTTTTTAGAGAGAAATGGATGTGGCATTTGCAGATTTTATAAACAAATTTCTAGTGGTGTACCAAGATGACCTCATTGCTTATTCAACAAAAGAAGATCAACATTGTGGTCATCTTGAAAATAGTTTTTTAAGAGCTTTGGAATATGGTGTTTCACTTAAGCCAAAGAAATGTGCCTTTGGGGTTACAAAAGGAAATCTCTTAGGACATATTGTATCAAAGGATGGAGTTAGGATTGATCCTGAAAGGGTCATTACAATTGATAAGGTGCCTCAACCAAAGACTGTCAAAGGAATTCATTCTTTCTTTAGACAGATAAATTTTGTTAGAAGATTCATTACAAACTTTGCTAAGACTAGTTTTCCTATCTCCAAAATGATGAAAAAAGGAGCCAAAGTGGAATGGAATGAAGAAGCATCTAGGGCCTTTTCAAATATAGAAAAAGCTATCAAAGAGGCCCCTATTTTGAGGACTCTTGATTATGGTAAGCCTATGCAAATTTTCTCTTTTACTTCTTACCATACTATTGTTGCAATGTTATTACAAAAGAATGTTGAGGGTTTTGAACAACCCATTTCCTTTTTTAGCAAGTAATTGTAGGCACCAGAATTGAAATATGATATTAATGAGAAACAGACATATGCTCTGGTTAAAGTTGTGAAAGCTTTCAGGTGTTATTTGGTTGGAGCAACCATAGTTGCATATGTTCCTAGTGCTTCTGTAAAGGACATTTTAGTGTAGCAAGAAGTTTTAGGAAAGAGGTGCAGATGGATAAATAGAATCCAAGAGTTTAATATTGATATTCAAATCACAAAGTTAGTTAGAGGCCTAGGATTAGAAAAAATTATGGCTCAAAGTAACCTAGATGCAAATCATGTGAACATGTTAGAAGAAGAGCAAAGGCCCTATTATTGTGATTTGGATAATTGTGATTGGTATTAGGACATTATTGGATATATGCAAAAGATGAAGTTTTCCCCTGAAATGGATGAAAATAAGAAGAGAAAAGTCAAGTTGCATTCAATTAGGTATGTAATTTTGAGAGGTGAGCTATGGCGGAGGAGAAATGTAGCTATTTTTCTCAAATGTGTAGACCAAGTTAGGGCTCATGATTTGTTAGAAGAAATGCATAATGGTGTGTGTGGTGGCCATTACATGGCTAAGACTACAACACATAAACTATTAAGGTCTAGTTTTTGGTGGCCTACAATTTTTAGAGATGCTCACAATTTTTTTAGGAAGTGTGTTGCTTGCCAAAGATTTGCAAGTTAGTTGAATTTCAGTGGGAATTTTCCTTTGAGGCTGATGGCTGTTGAGAAACCTTTCCAAAAATAGGACATGGATTTCATTGGTGAGATTCCAAATAAATCTAGTGGAGGTCATTCATGGATCTTAGTAGTAAAAAAATATTTTACCAAGTGGGTTGAGGCTATCCCCACTAAAAGAGCTACTAGCAGGGTTGTAACTGATTTCATGTTGCAAAATATTCTTACTAGATTTGGCTATCCAGAGACTATAGAGGTAGATAATGCAATGTGTTTTAGATCATAATTAGATCATAAGAGTTTAATGCTTTCTTCTAGTTATATGGAATCCAAGTTTCTTTCTCATCCCGATATCACCCACAGGGAATGGTCAAGCTGAGTCTAGCAACAAAATCTTAATAAAGATTCTTAAAAGAGTGTTAGATAAAAACAAGAGGGCTTGGGACTCAAAATTGTAGCAAGCTCTGTGGGTTGACAGAGTGATAGTAAAAAAAGCTTTAGGTTGTGAACCTTTTGATTTGGTATATGGTATACATGCTAGGTTGCCACAAAATAATTTGCTGTAGATGTGTAAGTTTATCCAGGCCTATGATGATGAGTTAGATGATGAAATGAGGATTAGGATGGATGACTTGATACAATTGGATGAATCAAGGAGAGAGGCACATGATAGGGATATCAGGTTGCAACTCCAATATAAGAATATGTTTGATAGAAGAACCATGGTAAGTAGTTTTCAGACTGATGACTGGGTTTTAATGTGGAATGCCAGATTGGAAGATAAAGGAAGACATGGTAAGTTTGATCCAATTTGGTTGGGGCCTTATGTCATTGATAAAAAATGGGGTCTTGTTTCTTATATTATGAAGGATTTAACTGGAAATTTTTTGGAATTGCCTATTCATGGACAATTCTTAAAATTTTACTTCTCCTGAAATACTCTTTTCCATGAGCGGTAGGTTTGTAGGTCTATAAATATTCCCTCTTTTTGTCTGTGTATTTCCCTTCATGTTTTCCTGGTGTTTTTTGAGGAGTTTCCCTGCAAGTTTTTTTCCTGTTGTTGGTCTTCTTTCTATGAGATTTTGAAGTTCTTGCTATGCCTGCAAGAGGTATACATCCCCAGACAAAGCCACTGTTAGCCCATTTTCCTATCATAGCAAAAAATTATTGAAAATGGTCCTCATTTCTGCAAAATCTTTTGAAAGTGTCTAAGTCTAAAGGAATTAGGTCTTCATTGTTCCTAGGGTTTCAAAAAATCTTGATTTAGTCTATAAACCCTATGGTTTTTCTTTTCCTTCGTTACTTCTTCATCCACTTAAGTTCTCCTTTTTTGCACATGCTTTAAGTTGTCATCAGGCGGGACCATGTTGTTTATGTCTTACCTATTAGGTCCAATTTTAATTTTTCCTAAATTTCCTAAGTCCCCGACCATATTCTCCTAAGCCTCAACGTGATTCAATGGTTGCATCGCTATAACCCTTTCTGATCACCTCATTTATAATTAGAAGTCTTCATTTTAGGCTCATGCGATATCCATAACTTTATCGCTATATGTGTCACTGATGTGTTTTTGGCATTGTCTATCAAAATATGACCCACTGATGTTTCTGTCAAGCGAGGAGTGGCTTCAACAAAGACAATTTTCAAGCGTCTCGATCTCCAATGAGGTTGTTGGGATATCTTATGGTGAAAGTTTCTTCGAGAGTTAAACCCTGCAAGATCTGAGTTGATCCTATGGCTGGTGTGATCTCGTAATGAGAAGATGCATGATGATTACCAATTGAGGGATCATGACCATTCGACACCTAGCGGGTGGTGGGACTGATGTCAAAGCCCAAGCAAAAGATAAAGAGCGGTAAGATCAAAGTTGATCATGCGGTTGGCGCATTACTGCAATAGAGAGTTGCACGATGTTTATTCATCACAACATTGTGACCGGGTGACACGTGTCTTGCATGATGTCATCCTTGCTGGTTTGAAGTAAAGGTACATTACAGTCAAATCAAGTTTGATCCGATGATGGGTGCGATGGCTTGATCTAGATATGCATGATATTTATTCTTTGTGGGATCACGCCTTACTGCCGCATGTCTCAAATGATGTCACAACACATAATGAAGGAAAGTAAAGTGTATTCAGATCACATTTGATTTGACGGTTGGTGTAATACCGTTATGGGAAAGTGCTAGAATATTATTGATCATGGGATTGTGAAAACCGTTTGATCTTCCACTAGTAAAAGGTTAATAAGATGGTGGGTCCTTGGTGCTAGGTAATGCTGAATTATTTACTTCTGATTGGTCACCAAGGGAGGTGATGTGGCCAGTTATTTTCAAAGTCAAATTGAAGGTTTTTTCAATTTATGGGAACCATTTGATGTGCCAGGAAGATTGAAGATCGACGACCATATTTTAAATCTGATGATTAACCGTTGTGGTCAGAATATTTAAATTTTGTAAAGAGGGTTTCCTGTGGTTGGTGAGGCCGAAACAGGTGAAAATTGTTAGAGTAATAAAGTGTTTACTGATTAATTAAATCATGTTTGTTTTAATTACTAAGACCCTTATTAACTCTTTCTACTTAAGCTAAATTTTAGGTATATAATAATTAATTGCTTTAATAATTATTATTGTGCAACCTAGGTTTTACCATTTTAGGGTTTCAGATATCCTTTTATAAGGATTGATCTCCTTTGTATTCTTAACAAATTATTCATTATTGAATTGCAACTTTTTTTTTTGCACATCAAGAATGATTTCTCCTCTCTCGTGGATCAATGTGTTCAGGCCTCCATAGCTTCTTGCTTCTTCTCTCTCTTTCTATGATAGGTGTTTGCATGCAGGTGTTCTTGGGAGTTGTGGGTTGTTTACTCATCAAATTCAATAAAAAATGATGCCACCTTGCAGATCAAATTTTGGGTTTGATATGATCCGATTCAATAGAGATAAAGAGAAAAATTGCAGATGAAGAGGTAGTGAATAAATGCTTTGGTGGTCGATCTACCAGTTTTGATCCTTTTAGCCGCCCATAATGATTATGAAGTGACACTTCTTCTGATGAAGGTGTCCATGCTATGAAAGGGTGGGTAAAGTTGTCATGCCATTTATTATGCAGCCACAAGACTCTGAGGGTTTTCATGATGTTTTCTTGTCCTCGTGGCTTGCCGGTTAGGGTTTTTTCCTAGGTTGAGGATCATATTTGATTTGTTGGCTCCATATTCTGTGGCATGTCTCTTCTGCAATTATTGCATGATTGTTGCAGTTTGTTGAGGTGGTTGGAAAACCTAAATTTTTTCTATGTGATCCTAATCTTGTTGCAGTCCTTTATAAGGATTTCCAAGATCATTTAGGAAGTGTCATCTTTTGGCTCAGAAAAAGTTCTAGTCTCTAGTCTCTTCTTGGTTGCAGAATACCAGCTGATGATTTTTTCTCAATCTAGGGTGTAACATAATTATTTTTGAGCCGTGTTATTGCATGAAGGGAAAACTATGGTCTTTGGCTATTATTGGAGTGGTTCATATCTTGAAACAAAGTGTACACATGGACATGATTCATTGAATGCAATATAAACATATCAGGTTCAGTTCTCTCCTTCTATGTGTATCTTGTGAGTTTTAGATTTTATGGTCCATTGCATGGTGTTTACCTATGTGCATGTTGCTATTCCTTAGATTTTGATCTAGGATAAAATTAAAAATTCTTTGGATAGGACATAGATTCATCTGGTTTGCACAAGGATATTTTTAAGTAGTGTGGATCTGGATATACAGATAAATATTGTCATCATTGATAGTAGTAAGGGTCATGAATTATTGACAATAGTTGGTCTTTGTATGCTACTTTGTGCAAGGTTTAGCCCAAAGGATAAGGCACTGGTCAAGAATAAGTATCTTCTACAGTGATATGGTCTGGTTATATCCCTCAACCTTTAAACATAACCAATTCCAAGTCTTTAGAAATTTTGAGCTTGTAGGGCTATGTGTTCATTATGGTGATTGAGAATCAATGAATGACTAGTTATCATTTAGTATTTTCTCACATTATCATCTGTTATATAAATCTAGAGAAGGTTGTGAAGTATAGAATATTGAGCTAGATTAGGTGTACCTGCCTTAGTTTCATAAAGCCAGAAGTGGAGAGGGAATTATTGTCCCTATAGTTGGTCCAGTTACCAATAGATCTCCCCACATTTGGAACTAACCCCTCCTTAAAATATGTCTTAGGTATATTAGTGTCTCTCTAAGCGTAAAATCCTTTTCAAGAACAAACACACTGTTGATACCTATTGACTTCTTATATTCTCAATTTATGATGTATTTGCATTTCTTATTCCACTCTTTACAAAATTTCCTTCTTTATTATGGATGCCCTATTAGTCTTTTGTTGTATCCTACACTACAATTGATCCCCTCAAATAGCAGAAGTTGGCCCTAAAATGGGTAAAAAATTTCCTGATCACCTCTTCTTTCCATGTTTTGTTGAATGTCTAGCCTCTTTACAAATTATTATTTTAACATATCTATTTTCTATATTTTTTTTAACCTTTACAATGCACATTGCCATAATTCTTTAAAATATTTTGCCCAATTTATTCTTCTGAGTTTTTTGACCTCCTAAAATAAATCCTCTAATTGTGCTCTCTCTCTCTCTCTCTCTCTCTCTCTCTCTCAATGAAGTGATGGCTACCCATACCCTTTCCCTTGTATTATTTTGGTCTTTCTTCCCTCCTTTCTTTTCTGCCAACCACAATAGTTCCTTCCATGCCACATTCAATTGAAACTTCCTCTCTATTTATTGATTTATTTTACCATATGATGCCCAATAGGAGATAATCTTATAACGGGTTGTGACAATTTTCTAGTAGAAAATATATAATTTTTATAACTGAGCTTAATCATTATGTATATTTCTAATTAAATGGTAACAAAGTATCTTATTATTTTTTAATATCAATCAAGAAAATAACAAGGGTGATAACCCTTACATAACCACAACCCATAGGCATTAAAAGAAATCAACAACACATTAACAAAAGGTGTTGGATGTTACAAGTGCGGGCAATGAATGATGCACCAACAAAAAAAATAGTATCCTACCTCAAGAATGGGTAGATGAATCAACCTCAATGTGGGGAGAAGAATGAAAGGCTATAGGATGATTTTTTCTATGTTGTTGGACAACTATTCAGGTGATAATATCACTAGGATCTCCACCAAAAGGGGGGAAAGTGGTGAAAACCCAATAGGGAGTCTGTTAGCATAAGGGGCATAGTGTTAAGAAGGGTCCACATGACAAGAGGGGATTATGCCAACAACAGGACGAAGCACATGGGCTATAAAGGCCATATATGTAGCATGAGAATCATACAAATCTATAATAGGACTATCATCTTGAGGGGGTCCATCATCTATCTATGATTCCTCATGAGAAGAAGAATCAAAAGCATGAATTGTAAAATGTTCATCATTAGTGTTCTTCCACCAAGTGGCAACACCTTTACGCCACAAGAGAGAAAATGGTGCAGGAGAATCCTAGTCTTTTATTTGTTTGTAAGCCTTTCTTGGTAAGTGTTTGATTTCCCTAAGGTCATGTTGATCAAGGTGTGTGTTTCAATAGGGATTTGGGGTCCATTTAGGCCCTATGTTCTAAGTATTGAGGCTAATGTGTGAAGGTTTCTTTCTTGGTTAAGTGAGGATGATTGATGATATTATGATGTCATAGAGCTTAGGGTATGTAATAACTCATATTTGAGTCTAATAGGGAGCTTAGGACTCCATAGGACCCCACTAAGGTCTATGGTGAGAAAAGTTGTAAAAAGTTGCAAATTTGTTGTAAAAGTTGCTTAGACCAAAGTTGTCCATATGACCTAAATCAGCTTAGGAGTGCCCTAAAGACTACCTAAGACCATCCTTGTGATATTTAAGGGAACCTTGGACCAAATCCTGAGGTTGGAGATTCTATTGTACGAAGATTTCTTTATGTAGGTGTGCACAATGTGTAAAATTTGTTCAGTTTGATAATTAGTGAATACAAGAGTCATGTTTTGAGTTGCAAGATGGAATATGATTAATGGAGGATGTAGAGTAGTGTTTTTACTTTTAGTGTGTGCCATTATTTTAGTGTTTCTTTTTTCATTTCATTATCTTTTCTTAAATCTTTTGTTTCTCCCTGTTCACTGGTTCATACTAGGAGGGTGTTAGAAATGGGGATCTAACTCACTATCCCATCATTCATTCTATATGGCCTTTTGGGGATAGTGAGTAGACTCTATGTATGTAACATGTACATAGGGAGGGGCCCTAAAAATATTTCTAAGCAATTTTAAGTAATTCCCTAAGCGAGCCTATGGTGAGCCCGAACTTGCAGAGGTGTATGTGGGAATGAAAATCGGTGATTGGAGGTCATAGAAAAGGTAATTGAAAAATATTGTATGAAGGGAGAAGGTGTTACCAATCCATTTGGTCACCAAACACTTGAGGACAAGCCATGCAATCAGTAAAAGCCTAAAACCCTCCCAAAAGAACTCATTTTTGGTTAGGGGGTTGTATGACCAAATGAAACCCTAAAACCTCCAAAATCCTTGAGAGGTTAGAAATTGATCCAAGAATCCATTATCAACTTGTAGGGTTCTTTGGAAGAAAATAGGAGAAAAGCCTTATTTTCTCGGAATAGGAGGCCTAATTGGGGCTCTTCCTTGTAGCCCTAGTTTGGTAAGGAACTATGAGATTAGTAAGACAAAATGGGAAAGTAAGACCTCCAAGACATCAATTTGAACCAAATATGACATATTCCAACACCTCCTCATCTCTACAAGAGTCAATGTTAGTTTGGAGGTGTTAAGCGCTTATCGTAGCACTGAGGGTTAGTAAGAGCATGAAGGAAGCAAGGACCAAAAATATTGTTTTGTCTTGGTAGATGTCACTTGGTAGTTGGGTTGGATTAGTAGACTAGGGGATTGAACCTATAGAGGGGTTCTAAAGATAAATTGGTGTCAGTTGAGAGCACCTAAGGGCCACTAGGTGGACCTAGGCAAGGGCTAGTGATTAGCTCTCCCAACCTCCCTATCAGATTGGTATCAGAGCCCCAAAAGATTTGGGAAGAAGTGCATGCTAGAGTGTGAGCCTTGTGGATCTTCTAGGATGGTGACCAATGCAGAGTTTCCCAAGAAGGTAGAAGACCAAGAGGAAGAAAATAGATAGTTAAGGGAAAGGATAGAACTACTAGCCAAGAAGTTGGAAGCAGTAGAAGATAGGACATAATAAATAAATGATATACTAGATGAGAAGGTCGGGAAGGGTATATTGGTGGAGGATGAAGTTACTGAACCAAATCCAGTGGTAGAGCAAGGACCCTTCCTTAAAGCCTTGAAGGCCTTAAGTGACAAGGCATTAGAAGAAGTACCACTTTTTAGTGGTAAAATGGAGCCTTATTTAGTCATTGATTGGATTGAGGGCATGGAGAATCACCTTGAATGTGATGGAATCAATGAGGTTCAAAAGGTGAGGGTAGCCAAGTCAAGACTTAGAGGCTCCTCCCTCACGTGGTGTAAGTTTATTCAAACAGAGTGGGAGAAAGAAGGAAAAAACCCCATAGCTACATGGAAAGGAATGGTGGCCAAAGTTAAAGAAGCTTACATGCCAGAGGATTATGAGATCCAATTGCAAAAAAAGAAGGAAAGGCCTAAGGAAAAAGAACAATGCTGTCAATACATACACATAAGAATTCCAAAAACTATGTTTAAGGTCTAAAGTGGTAGAAGAAGAGGGCATCAAAGTGGTCAGGTATCTCAATGGCTTGAAATGGTCAGTCCAAGAGGAGATGAGTCTTTTAACTCCCAAGATAGTACATCAATTATTTCAATTGTCACTCAAGATAAAAGAAAAAGTTAAGAGGAGGTAGGATTCCAATTCAAGGAACATAGGTAGAGGAAGAGATCAAAGGGGTCACAGAGGTGGTCACCAAGGTAGAGGGACTGATCAAAGAACTCAAGGAGAGTCCAAGCTTGTGGAACAAAGTAGTGAACCAAGTTCTAGAGGGAACTTTGGCATAGGTAGAGGCAATCATGGAGGCTCTAGCAGAGGGAGAGGTGCAGGAAGAAGCAACTCCTATTTTGCTAGCATGAAATGCTATAATTGTGGGCATCTAGCCTATAGGTGTCTGGAAAAGGCATCTTACTCAAATATAAAAAAGAGAGTAGCATGTACTCAAGAAGACACTTCAAGTGTCAAGTCACCAGAGGTTAGCCATATAGAGTCAGAGATGGGAGAGGACCTCATTTTTAGGAGGGTCATGATTAAGCAACCAACAAAAGAGGAGCCAAAGCAAAGAAGAGCTCTTTTTATAGTGAGATGTAAAATTATGGGAAAAGTATACAAAGTAATTGTGGATTCTAACTCCACATACAATATTATTGCAGAAGAGGCAGTCAAGAAGCTCAACCTTACTAAGGTACCTCATAACAACCCTTAAAAAGTAACATGGTTGAATAAAGGGAAAAGTGTCCTAGTAAATGAACAAACATGGGTTGAATTTTCTATTAGAGGGTATAAGGATAAGTTGTTATGTGATGTACTACCCATGGATGTATGTCATTTTTTGTTAGGTAGACCATGGAAATAGGATAGAGAAGCCATGCACGATGGGAACACTGTCACCTTTAAGAAGGATGGAAGAACCTTCAAGATCCAATCTTTGATAGATGATGAAGTGGAATAGTCCAAAACTCCTAGTGTGTTGTTGAGTCGTGGGAAAGACTTGTTACATGCACTCCAAGAAGAGTAAAGTGAAGGATATGCTATAGTGGTGAAGCCTAAAGAAGGGGAGAAGCCTAATCAAGCACTCATACCAATAGACATTCAAGAGTTGCTTGGCAAGTACAAGGACATTGTGAGTGATAGGACACCAGTAATGTTACCACCTAAGAGGTCAATAAGTCATCAAATTGACTTCATACCAGGGGCCTCATTACCAAATAAGGTAGCCTAAAAAATCACACTAGAGCAAAATCAAGAAGTGGCAAGGTAGGTGCAAGAGTTGCTTGATCAAGGGCTCATAAAGAAGAGCGTTAGCCCATGTGTAGTACCATTGGTCCTAGCATCCAAGAAGGGTGGTAAATGGAGGCTTTGTACTAATTAAAGAGCCATTAATAGATTTACAATCAGGTATAGGTTCTCTATACCTAGGATAGAGGACCTAATGGATTGTCTAGGAGGAGCCCAATACTTCACTATGTTAGATCTTAAAAGTGGGTACCATCAGATCAGGATAAGGATGGGGATGAGTGGAAGATAATCTTCAAAACCACTGAAGGGTTATATGAGTGGCTTGTGATACCATTTGGTCTTACTAATACCCCTAGCACATTAATGAGATTGATGAATGAAGTGCTAAAACACTATACAGACAGGTTTGTGGTGGTATATCTTGATGATATAATCATCTTCAGCAAAACAATGAGGAACAACTAACACATTTGGAGGTTGTGCTCAAGAGACTCCATGAAGAACAATTAGCCATTAACTTGGATAAATGTGAGTTCCTCAAACAAGAACTAGTCTACTTGGTATTTGTAGTATCCAAGGGTCAATTGAAAATGGATCCAAGTAAGGTGGAAGCCATTCTAAACTGGCCTACACCAACTACATGGACAAAAGTGAGAAGATTTCATGGTATTGATCAGTTCTATAAGAAATTCGTAAGAAGTTTCAGTGGCATATGTGCACCAGTCCTTGTAATACCCCAAAAATGGGCTATAAGTTCATTAATCTCCTACATCTTCAATTCGAATGAAATCGACATCAAAGTCCTAATCTAAGGCACATCTAAACATCATCAAATCTAATTGATTATCTTAAATTCTGCATCGGAGAATATTCCTAGCAATATTCCTAATTATCATAATTATCTTTAATTTTATAATTATTTGGCAGTAAATCACATTTATCCTAAAGTTTGATTAATTGAATATTTTCATATTTAATTAATTAGATTTAATATTTGCCACTTAATTGTGTAATTAAATTTAATTATATCTATTATTAATTGTATTATTTAATTTTGACAATAAATCTAATATCATATGAATAATTGATTAAATTCTTATTTAATTAATTAAAGCAAGTTGTCATTATTTAATAATATAGTTTTTAATAAAAGTTTGATTAAATAATTGATTAACCCATAAATCAATTATTTTATTTTTAAAAGCAGTTAAGTTGGAAATAAATCACTTTATTATTAAATTAATTCATAAATAAAACATGCACAATCATAAAAGCAGACAACTATCAATTATCAATTAAAGCTAAACTCTATTTTGAGTTAAAACTTAGCTTTTGCATGTTTTTGTGAGTTAATTATCTTTTATTTAAAAATAACTCAAAAATCAAGTTGAGTTATTTGAGTGATTTATGGCTTTTTCTCATGCACCTCCAAAGCCCTGGATTTCTATAAATTAAGGCTTTAGCTCTTCACAAATCATCTCATTTTTTGCACAATCACGCTGGAGAATTGGAATTGAAGAATCAAAGCTCTTGCGAATCGACATCTTTGTGAGATCAATCTTATTTTTGCATTCATATTACATATCATTGTTAGATTCATAGCATATCAATTTTCAATAGCATTCATAGCATATCAATTTCATTTAGCATAGATTTCATATCAGTTTTTACAATTATTATTGCATAGAAAATATAAAAAAAATAGAATAATTGCATTCAATCTCATATCTAGATCAATTGCATTCAAATCCTTCATTTAGGTGTCGTCTAGGTCACTGATCTCGATAATAATCTGAGAACATTAATCTCGCACCTACTAGAAGGCAGTAAATCGCTTGGTTAGATTAGATTTCAATTTTGCACGATTTTAATTTTTGCTAACCTCTAATGTTTTACTGAGTGTTGTGTTTACAGATTAGGTACAATTTTCACACACACATTTCTGGTGCCCACCATGGGGCAACCCACCTTTGCATGCTAGTTTTGATTTTTTTGGGAGCTAAAACCCTAAAGTTTCAAAGATTTAATTTTATCTCTCAAAAAGCTTGGAGTTTTGGTCTGAAATATTTTTTGTAAGTTGGAGACATATCAAGAAAGCTTCAAAAAAAAATTTAGAATTTTATGAATTATTTTTAATTTTTAATAATGTTTTTTCAATTTTTCATAAAAAATTAATATCTGACGCAAATCAGAATATTTTTATGAAATTTTTACATTTTCGGAAAGCTCTTCAAATTATACATGGGGTCCATTCTTTGTGTTTTAAATTTGGACATGATATCATAGCTCAAATAGTCAATTTACAAAAACTGATCTATTTTGATAAAATGGGTCTCTAGGGCACAAATGAAGAGATTTTTCTAAAATTTTTGCATTTTTGGAAAGCTCTCTATTTTTTAGTAGGGATCTCTATTTTGAATTTCTATTTTTGTGGCCAAAATCATATCAAAAAAATTAGATCTTGTTGACTAGGTCAAATGCAGCAAAAAAAATAAAGTTTTGTGATGGGTATGCACTTATTTTTTTTACATGGTTCAATGAATGATATGAGTTGTCATTTGGGTTGATTGCTGGTTAGTATTACTGATAATAATTGATTTTTAGAGCTAACCCTATGGTTTTCATAAGTTAAATATATTTTGCATAGCTTGTTTGCTTGTTTGCTTGTTGGAGAGTTCGTCACTTGCTTGCATGGAAAAGCTCAACAAAAATTGCTAAAAATCAAGTAAAATCTACTAAGCGCGTTGCAAGGATCCCAGGTATTCTCCTTCATCTAATAATATTTTGATTTGGGACTTAAAATAAATCTCTTATGTGTCAAGCTTGTGTGCATCTTTTCATGCTTTTGATCTATTTCTACACACTTGCATAATTGATACTAGGTTGTGAACCCTTAAGGATTCATTAAGTAGTCTTAGAATACTTGTGATTGATCTTGATTGCTATCTTGGGTTATTGGACTCGCTAATTTGCCGGCCCCTCATTTCCGCCCCGTGGTTGAAATCTCAGCGCCATAAAGGGGAGGGGTCAACAGGACAGAAGCGTTAAATGTTCCACTTGGCAACCCTTTTGTGCTTTTAGGAACTCACTTGTTTTCTAAGTTGGGGACTCATTTTCAGCTTGTGTGAGGTGTTAAGTGTTCCACCTTGTGGACTCATCTCATATTCTCTTTAAGCGTTAAGTGTTCCTCTTTCTACTTTTTGGGTACTTTTAGTAGATTTACTTTCGGGAATATATCTGTGCTCACATAGTAATTAGGCCCTCTGAACACTATTCGTGATTCTTGAGAGATTGGATTCCTAGAGAAATCTTTCTTGATGACAGAATCCTTCTAGGTAGGGAGGATACTTAGTGCGTTTCACATTCAACTTGGTTAGTGCATCTTCTCTTATTGATCGACACATTCTCTCTCCGGAGAGGTTGATAGATCATGTAGGGTTGATATCATGAGCTTTGGTGAATCAAGATTGGTTAGTGCATCTTCTCTTATTGATTGATACATTCTCTCCCCGGAGAGGTTGATAGATCACGTGGAGTTGATATCACAGACCTTGGTGGAACAAAACTTTGTCTTAGCGTGTCGGATTAATCTGCTTGCTTTGTTTGGGTTAAAAGTGAAGAGGTGTCAAAACCTTGAATCTGGAGCCAAGTCCCCTTGTGGTATACTATTGTGAGTCATTTTTAGAGAGGGTTAACCGTAGTGGACAATCCCTTCACAGGGAAAACTGCGTTGACGGAACCTCAAGTGGTAATAGCCATTTTCGCCATGGTAGTGACAGCCGCTATATAAATTTCCTTGTGAAAGAAATCTCCACGGGTATGGTTCATTGTTGGGTTGTCAGATCTCCCTAGCAGCTCTTGAAGATTAAGTTCTCGGACTGTGTCAAAACCCTGGTGCGCCGGGATTGGAGTTCACCCCTTTGAATCATAAAAGTTGCAGAGTCAAACCATTACTAAAAACCCTAGAGAGGCCAATTTTTCATTCTCAGGTATATGTGTGTTATTGCAAAACTTTTCAAAACATACACAATTAGTACTCTCAGGGATTAGCACAATTTGGTCACTTGATTGTTCATGCACAAGGTTGCTTTTGCCCTTGTTCATTATTTTCAGATGTGCTTGGAATCACTTGCTTGTTGTTCTGCGTGCTTATTTATCTACTTGGCTATTAAAAATGATCAAATCTGGTACAACCTTCAAAATCTGGACAATACAATTTGCAAACAATCCAAAACTGAAGACCTTAAATTTTGCAAAAATTGACGTAAAGTTCTTTCTGGAGTCAAAAGTCATTTCAGGAAGTCAAAAGTCATACGAGTTTTGTCAAGTGTCATTTTAGTATTACCCAACTATCGTATGAGTTTAGCAACTGTCGTTTCATATACTACCCAGTGTCGTATGAGTCTGCAGAGTGTCGTTTGGAAAAAATTGAGAGAGTTGTCAGAAATTGTCAAATTGCAAGATATCCAATGTTTCCAGCCTAGTTCCAGAATCTGTCAAAAATATCATTGTGTCAGGAACAGAGCAGTAGCTATTGAGCATTCTACCATTTTCCGAGTTTGATCTTTTGAATCCGATCTAGTCTTCTGTTTGATCAATTTGAATCCTTTTTATCTCGTGTCAAAACCTTGTCATAACTATCAATCTTCAATCAATCAATCTTCAAAAACAAACTAAGTGTTGAGAACTCCTGTCCGCTATCTTTTGGGTGATCTATCCCATACATCCAGGGCACAGTTTCCTTCACCCACATCTCATCAGATCTTCAAAACTATCATAATCTTGACAAGGTTGCGTCATCCAATTTTCTCGAATCAAATTGTTCTTCAGTTGTCTTCATCCTTTTCTTCTGTTTCATTCAAAGTTAATGGTGGAGACCAGAGCTTCTTCACACAAGAAATCAGAAGAAACATCTCAGAACTTACTTTTGACCAATACCCCGGGTCCAACTCTTGAACAACTCATCAAGTCAGGTATCTATGAAGACGACGGTCTCGGTAACTTTTGATTGAAAACTGGTTACATACCTCCTCTATCAACTCACAGAGGTAATCAACAAACTCCTCCTCAATCTATTCCAGGGAGCCCAAAAACTCCTACCATGTCTCAAGCAGGGACAAACCATGGTTCTCTAGGAGGAGGATCCTAGGGACACCATTCTCAACATAATGCCGACCAAGACCCTACACCCTCTGAAATCCATCGGTGTCAGAATGACGATGAATTCAAAAGAATGATGAGGCATTTCTTGAAAATGGATAGAGAGGCATACTTTTTGCAATTAGCCCAAGAAGGAGCTAAACTTCCTCCTCACTTCAATGTTGAAGATATCATCACGCATGAGGAAGAAACTCCGATGACGGCCATAATGAACTAGCTGCACGCTATGCAGGTCAAAATGAATAAAATTGAGAAAGAGAAGGAACCCAAGGAATTCTCCATGGAGGCCCTTTGTCCTTTCCCTTTTGACAAAGACTTGTATATGCCTCCATTCCCAAAAAGAGTGGAGATACCAAAGTATGACAAATACGACGGACACTCTGATCCTCAAGATCATGTCAGAGAGTTCTGTACGCAATCCATGGAATTCATGCATGAACTGACTTATCTAATGCATCTTTTTCCTAGATCCTTGGGAGGAGCATCCATTCAGTGGTTTTCAAGATTACCTTCTACGATCAAAAATTTTACGGAATTGATTAAATTGTTTTATCAACAATATTCCTACAATATTCAACATCCGATTACCATGATCGATATCTGTAACCTCAAGCAATATCCAGGGGAATCATTCCTAACTTTTCTCAAGAGGTGGCGAAAGAAGTTTTCTTTATATGCTAGACCAATTCCCGAAATGGAGAAACTTGAAATCTTTATCAATAACCTTGTTCCAGAGCTCAACTATCCATTACAAATGCAAGATCATGTATCTTTTGATAAAATGGTGGATAATGCAATCAAGATTGAGAAAGTACTTGTCAAGAAAGGAGAAATCACACTTCAAAAGGACAAGTCTGAATCAGGATCTAGCTCAAAAGATAAAAACAAGAGCTGGAATAGAAACAAAGGTATCGTCTCTGACGGTGTTGTTGACACTATCCACACCCCATCAAAGGCACCGGCCTACAATCTCACCCTTGCCACCAAAGCCATTGAAGCTTCAGAGCAAAAATCTGCCGAACCATCTCCAAAGAAGCCATTCAAATGATGGGATAATAAACGAAAGTTTACTCCCCTGGGAGAATCTTTGGAATCTGCCCTGAGAACCCTGATAGCTGATAACATGATCTCTTTACCACCAATCCGAAAACCTGATCCGGATCCAAAACCATATTGGTGGAAAGATAATGCATTATGTGCTTTCCATCGGACTAAAGGCCATAGAACTAATGGATGCTTCCACTTGAAGCATACCATTCAAGACTTGATAGATCAAGGGGACATCACGATCGATAATCCTACTAGCAATAATGATCACACAGCATTTACAGAACCTTTTCCACAACATGGCAAGGGAGTTTCCACTTCTCAGCCTAACATGGGGGCAAAAGTCAACTATGCCTACCCTGGAAATAATGCTGTCATCAATATGGTTGAACCATGTCTCTCTGAGAGCTGCAATGTCATCACGATTGTATGAAGAGATAGCAATCATTCCTCAGCTAATGCGGTTACCTGATCCCAAGCTCAGACTCATCTGAAAGGACAAACACCAAGTTCATCTAATGTCCCTAAGATACCTTTCAATCTCACATCTGCTTCTAAACAGAGGGTTGCCTTGAAATCTTCCAATCCAAAGGATACCAGACCTACATCTTACAGCATCGTACAACAACTCCAGCATACCAATGCCAAAATCTCTATGTTTGAGTTACTTCGAATATCTCCAGCTCACAGAGATATCCTAGACAAAGCTTTGCTCGGCTCTAATGTTCCTGATGATCTAGATCTAGACAGGTTCCAGACTATGGTTGGTCATCTAACGTCTTCGCAATATATCTCCTTTTCAGAGGAAGATGACAACTCTTTGAGTCACCCACACAATCAGCCCTTACACATAGAAGTCTTGATCCAGAACCGTCGAGTCAAACGTGTGTTGATAGATGGGGGCGCAGGCCTCAACATTTGTTCTTACAACCTAATCACACAGTTGGGATTCTCAGAGGTGGCTATTGATCCTCGAAAGAAGATCACTATAAAGGCCTATGATGAATAGGAAAGATCTTCTAAGGGCACCATTGTCTTACCCATCCGAGTGGGTCCAGTCATCAAAGATACCACATGTCAGGTGCTCGATCTACCATTGGCTTATAATATCCTTCTAGGGAGACCCTGGATCCATGAAATGCAAGCCATTCCTTCTACGTATCATCAATGCTTGAAATTTCCCTATGAAGGAGTGGAAGTTACTATCCCAGCAGATCTGAATACAACTTGCAATACATTGAAGGAAAGTGCCGATAAGCTTGTTCCCAACAACAGAGAATCTTTCATCAAGCAACAAAATGTCACTTCCACATCTAATATGGACGACATTGCTAAAGATATCAATATCAAAGAAAATGGGATGGGAGAATACACTATAGAGCTAGTCTTGTCTCTGACATCTCTCCCAATCTCACCTAAGTCGTATGGCCAATCCTTGAAGCAGTCTAAATCAGAACCTAAGGAACCTATGGGAGCATACAAAAGACATTTTGTGGTGGAGCAAGTATCCAAACAAGAATTTGAAGAGGATGAAGCTGTGCTGGCATGGCTATATAAAGAGGATTCTGAATCTAAAATTGTTCAACCTAGTGAATCTATAGCACCTACAATCCCTGCTAGTTCATATGGTCCAGGAAACAAATTGATAGCCAAGATGGGATATTCTGGTCAAGGACCTCTAGGAATTAGGGGAAAGGGTCTTGTGACCCCCATTTCACATATTGGTCGAGCCAAAAAAGATACTGGTGGCATAGGGTTTAAAAAGAAACCCTATCATCTCAGAGGTGGTTGTTCTCATGTCATTAAACAAATTGCACCAGGAGAACCCCTTCTTAAGAACGAAGAAACAGAACCCTCTGATGATGATTCAGATAGCTCTGAGCTTATCCCCTATGAAAAATTGCCTAAAGAGATCAAAGATCTTCTTGATGATACAGATGATCCTATCAGAAGAATTAATGTAGTAGAAACACAAGAACCTACTGTAGCGCAAGAGATGGTTGTACCACAAGAACCAGCCAATCTTGAAGGCAATCAAACTGATCAAGAAGCAGGGGGTAGTTATTCTGACACTGATTCCCATGAATATGAATTCAAGTCAGAGACTGAGGGTAATCCTTCTTGGGGTATTCATCCTGATTTCACGCACTTTCTAAGATTTCTTAGAGATTCTGAATCAGAAGATGAGTCAAATGATTATGAATGGGGTGTCATTCTAGAAGAAGATGAGCTTATAACAGAGAAATATATTGATGTTATTCACCAATATGTCTCTCAACCCAACGTAAGTCTAGAGCGAAATAATGAACTTAACGTGTCTGATCCACCTATGGCTGAAGAGGACTCCCATGATGACGTTGAGCCTATTCACGAATTGAACATTTTGAGTTGTAATATCACCTTTGAACTTGAGCGTCGGGTTAGGACCAATGATGACATATCCACATCCATGAACACCATATCCCAAGCCTTTCCTGCTTTGACTATCCAACGCCCTGATCTTATCGACCAAACTTCCACAAACCCAAACCATGGTATGTATACCTTCCCAAATGACTATGCCCTTGCCTGCTACCTCAATGCAGTTGAGCCTATGAGTACTTCCATCAGTGAACCAAGCGTTAGCATGACCGAGTTGGACATCAAATATCTTAGTCAAAAAAACAAGAGTAAAAAGAAAAAGAAAAAGAGTTCTGAGGGTGAAAACCACTTTGTGGCAGTCTCAGAACCGATAAAAGTAAAAAGAAAAGATGTATCTGAAGGTGAAAACCTCTCTGAGGTGCCTAAGGATGATATATTTGATGTCCTTCCGAGTCATTTACAAGATAGATCTCCAGTTCTAATTGAGCCAACTCAATCCGTCAATTTGGGTACAACAGAGGAACCACAATTGGTACATATAGCACAATCTCTATCAGAAGAAGAGAAACATAAATTCACTACATTCTTATCAGAAAAAAAGATCAACTTTGCATGGAAATATTCAGATATGCCAGGATTGGATCCCAATCTCATTATGCACCATCTATCCATTGCTCCCGGAGTAAAACCAATCAAACAAAAATTGAGAAAGATGCATCCTCATGTTGCACTCTTAGTCAAAGCAGAACTAGAAAAACTCCTAAAACCTGGATTCATCCGTGTCATAGACTATGCTGAGTGGATTTCCAACATTGTACCTATTTCAAAACCAGATGGTTCAATTAGAGTGTGCACGGACTTTAGAGATGTGAACAGAGCATGCCCTAAGGATGACTTTCCACTACTTAACATTGATATGATAGTGGACATGACTACGGGCTATGAAATGTATTCCTTAATGGATGGCTTTTCTGGATACAACCAAATCAAAATTGCTCCAGAAGATCAAGAGAAAATAGCTTTCACATGTGCGTGGGGAACTTTCTGTTGGAATGTTATGCCATTCGGACTCAAAAATGTTGGAGCTACATATCAAAGAGCAATGACATCTATTTTTCATGATATGATGCATAGAACAATGGAAGATTACGTAGATGATACCTTGGCAAAATCCATGATTAGAACTGAACATCTAACAGACTTGAGCATGATCCTCGACAGAATGGAAAAGTTTAGTCTTCGACTAAATCCTAAAAAGTGTGCTTTTGGAGTCACTTCTGGAAAGCTCCTAGGATACATCGTCTCCAAGAAAGGCATTGAAGTTGATCCAGCTAAGGTCAAGGCTATAATAGAGATGCAACCTCCCACAAATATCAGTCAAATGAGGACGTTGCAAGGCAGAGTTCAATCTATCAGAAGATTCATATCACAGCTAGCGGACATCTCACAGCCTTTTACAAAAACATTACATAAAGGTGTGACCTTTGCATGGAATGAAGAATGCGAGAACAACTTTAAACATATCAAGAAGTATCTATCAAATCCGCCTATATTGATGCCTCCTATTCATGGGAAGCCATTAATATTATATGTCTCCGCAACAGATACATCACTGGGGGCATTGCTAGCACAGCATGATGAGAACAAGAAAGAAAGAGCCATCTACTATATCAGCCGAACTTTAGTGGCCTATGAGAAGAACTACTCAATGATAGAGAAGGCATGTCTCACTGTGATCTTTGCATCACAGAAATTGAGACACTACATGTTAGCTCATACTACTCATTTGGTAGCTAAAATTGATCCACTGAAATATCTCCTAAGCAAAGCTGCCCTCACAGGTAGACTAGCTAAATGGGTCATGCTCTTGAGCGAATTTGACATTGAATATGTTGAAAGAAAAGCTATCAAAGGACAGGTCATTGCTGATCGATTAGCTGAAGCACCACTGTTTGATGATACACCCATGCAAATGGAATTTCCCGATTCCTCTATCATGCACCTCTCTTCTAGAGCATGGCGGTTATTCTTTGATGGCTCCTACACACAGAATGGATCGGGGGCAGGCATATTGTTCATCACTCCTCAAGGATACTCGATACCCAAAGCATTCAGATTAAAGTTTCCTTGCACAAACAATATTGCTGAATATGAGGCACTTCTCAATGGTATGAAAATGGCAATACAGTGGAGAGTTACAGGGATGCACATCCATGGGGACTCACAACTGGTTATCCACCAAGTCAATGATGTATACCAAACCAAAGATGAAAAGCTCATTCCTTACAAGAGAATGGTAGATGATTTAAAGAAATACTTCATCTCTATCATATTTGAGCAAATACCCAGAACGGAGAATAAGGCTGCTGACGCAATGGCGACATTATCTACTCTTTTACAATAGCCCGAACATGAACTACGCTACGAGTTCCTGGTGGAAGCCCTATCCTATCCTGCATATGACTCCCCTGAAACCCGCATGATCTGCACTGTTGTAGGTTATGACTCATCTTGCTACAAAAATCTATTCTCCTATCTCCACGACCAAATCATCCCTGAGTCCTTTACCCGTTTTGAGAAATGAAACCTTATCCGATCCGCATCTCGATATGTCATCATTGGTAATGATCTGTACAAATGAGGTCTAGATGGTACACTGCTTAGATGTTTAGAATGAGAAGAGTCTCAACGTGCATTAGAGGAAGTCCACGAGGGTATATGTGGGTCACACTCGAACGGATTAACATTAGCTCAAAAACTTATTAGGGCTGGGTATTATTGGCCTGAAATGGAAAAAGAAGCTATTAAATTTGCTAAAAACTGTCAACAGTGTCAAGTACATGGCAACTTGATTCATGCTCCAGGGAGAGATTTGATTCCCTTTACTACACAATGGCCTTTTCAACAATGGGCATTTGATCTCATAGGTGCTATCCATCCACACTCTTCTAATGGACATACCCATATAATCACAGCTACAAATTATTTTACAAAATGGGTAGAAGCAGTTCCTCTAACACAAGCAACGGGGAAACAGATCTCTATGTTCATCCTGAATTACATCATTTGCAGATATGGGATCCCTCACTCTATAATCACAGATAACAGGGGATAATTCAAAAATAAGGATCTAGATGACTTATGTGCCAGGTTCAAAATTACTCAACATTGGTCATCTATCTACTATCCTCAAGGGAACGGACAAGCTGAGGCTTCAAACAAAAATCTCCTGAAGATCTTGCACAGAATAGTGAATAAAATAGGAAGAGACTGGCATCTGATGATCAATCCAGCTCTCTGGGCATACAGAACTAGTATCAGAACGCCTACAGGGGCTACACCTTTCGCTTTAGTTTATGGGTCTGAAGCGGCACTGCCTATTGAGGTTGAAATCCCATCACTCAGGATCAGAATGCATGGACTTGTCACTGATGAAGACTACAGAGTGTCGAGGTTATAAGAGCTTGAACTACTAGATGAGCGCAGACAAGCAGCGTATGATCATCTCAGAGTGTATCAGAAAAGAATGTCTAGAGGCTACAACAAGAAAGTCAGACATAGAGAATTTCAGGTTGGCGATCTAGTGTTGAGAGAAAATCCTAAAAATCAATCACATCGAGAACGCAAGGGGAAGTTCAAACCCAATTGGTTAGGTCCCTTTGTTATCACTGCTACTTTTGGCTCTGGTGCCTATCAACTCTCAACGACTGAAGGAGAACAGCTCCAAGAACCAATCAACGTTCTCCATCTGAAGAAATTCTACGCCTAAGGCATTTAGTGCTTGGTAAATGTCCTGAAATTTTTTTTGAAAAAGTCCTGAAAAAAATGAACATCTTGGTGAAAACCTAGCAATAGGTGCCTTGATGATTCACAAAAAAAATCAAAAACTATCAAAAGTACAAAATAAATTGAAAAAATGAAAAATACAAAAAAATGAAAAAAGAAAAAAAAAGTGCCTTGGTGAAAACCTGGAAACAGGCACCTTGGTAGTAAAAATAGAATCTCTGCCAAGATGGTGAAAACCCGGAAAACGGGCGCCACTTGTTCCAAAATGCTCCATCTATCAGCACAATCTTGGTCTTTCCCAGCTTTCAGTCTTGCTTTAGTTTGTACATATCTCCCGGTTTGTTTCTGCATATCCTGGTTTCAATAAGTCGGTCTGTACACCAATCAGCTCAAGCGTTTGTATCCTATCAATGTTTAACACTTGGAGGCAATCAATGTCATATCCTATGGCCTCCACTGTATCTTAGACGTTCCTTATCCAGTCAGAGTCCTTTTGAAGCTTCCTGTTGAGTCAGTCAGTCAGTCTCATGTCCAGAAAGGATTTTGCATCTACAACAATCAAACATCAAAACTCAACTGAAAACAATCTGTGCTTTTCATGATTTTATCTCCTTGTATGCTTACTGATTCGCATTGAGATTTTTGCATATTGTGTCCCTTCGAGCTCTTCGATGATGTCCTTTATAGGATTTAGAGAGTGATGACTGGGGGCATAATCTTTTCTTTGTCTTCTGCTTGTATGTGAAAATCTAACATCTTTGGAACTTCTGGATTGAAATGGTGTCCGACTGTAAGAGCCTCTATCTCGAATTGGATGGCCATGCGTACCTCGACCATTGATACCCAAACAATTCAAGGAAGTTTGATCTAACTATTATCTTTTTGAGTAAGTTCTTTCTCCTACTGTGGAACGCAATCTTGCCTAAGGATGTGAACGATAAAGGGTCACTACGGGTAATTCACATTGGATTTAGAATGATCTCTTGACTGTTTGATGTGTTTGTAATGCAAGGCGTACTCAGGTCATCACAACGTTTATGTTTTGATGCTTGTACAAATTGCTATATCAAAATGGACATGATATTCAGGTCATCCTGGCGTTTGTGCCTTGGTGCTTATATCTAATCCGACATTCAACAAATAAAATCAATATTCATATGTCCATGGTTGTTTGACCAGTGGGTGTTGTATTGATTCTTGCACATACAAATCGATATTCATATGTCTATGGTTTCATGGCTAGTGGGCATTGTATTGATTTATCCGGTTACTTAAAAGTTCAATGATGATAACAAATCGACATATGATCAGTGACTAGGTCCTCGGTCTTAGGTTGCATTTCATTTTGCATGTCTCATTTCATTTTGCATGTTGCATGATCTCACAATGATTAAACGAACTCCAATGCTTAAACGATTCTTCAAATTGCATCTTCCAGTCTAACAAGAGCTGAATCTCACACGAAGGTTCCTCCAATGAAATAGCAATAGAATCCTTTTTCGGGATCAAAATTCAAATCTGAGATCATTCATATTATTAACTACTTGCATATTCGACCTTCAATCATCACAGAAATCTAGTATTCAACTTAACTGATTATCTTACATCACACTATCAAAATTTCAACTTGGTCAACCATGGTCAACTCATGGTCAAACCTAGTCAAATTCGGTCTCCAGGACCTCCAAACGATGCAGAATGCATTCTCGGACGTGTATAACCACACTTCTCAAATCAATTAACATGCTTCTAAAGTATAACGCTGACTTTTCTTGTCAGATTTCAATTTTAATCCCGAAGGGGGCATGGTATTGCACATCATTCAAAGTCTGTAAATCAAATTCTATCGATCAAATCTATCAATATCTTTCATCGGTAATCAAGACAAACAATCACGTCTAGTTACTGATTCATCAAAAGTCCTCATCGCTCGGGGAAAATTTATCATCACTTGGGGCATATCAGATTCATCAAGATCCATATCAATCTGGTATTCTCCTAATCTTGTAAATTGTATCAGTTTTTGCAACCATCAGATCATAGTGTTCTTTCCTTGGTTCTTCGGTAACTGAAGGATTTGGATGTGATACTTGCTAGTTCTGCTAGGATAATCGAGTCTAGAACGGGTCACTCACTTCTTATCAATCCTAAGGTTCAGAATCAGGTGTTTTGACACTTTTTCACAATCATAGGTTCATTTGCTGCTACAGTGAACATTATCTTTGGTCATTCAAGACCTATTATCTCCATATCAATTCAATATCAATCAACTCCTATCTCAATATCTTTCAATCGATTTCTATCTTGAGATCGGTTTATCTTTTGAATCAGTTTCATAACTTTATCAAACACAGACTATCTTTGAACCACTGCGCTTCGCACAGTAATTCAAAGAGGGGCAAAATGTAATACCCCAAAAATGGGCTATAAGTTCATTAATCTCCTACATCTTCAATTCGAATGAAATCGACATCAAAGTCCTAATCTAAGGCACATCTAAACATCATCAAATCTAATTGATTATCTTAAATTCTGCATCGGAGAATATTCCTAGCAATATTCCTAATTATCATAATTATCTTTAATTTTATAATTATTTGGCAATAAATCACATTTATCCTAAAGTTTGATTAATTGAATATTTTCATATTTAATTAATTAGATTTAATATTTGCCACTTAATTGTGTAATTAAATTTAATTATATCTATTATTAATTGTATTATTTAATTTTGACAATAAATCTAATATCATATGAATAATTGATTAAATTCTTATTTAATTAATTAAAGCAAGTTGTCATTATTTAATAATATAGTTTTTAATAAAAGTTTGATTAAATAATTGATTAACCCATAAATCATTATTTTATTTTTAAAAGCAGTTAAGTTGGAAATAAATCACTTTATTATTAAATTAATTCATAAATAAAACATGCACAATCATAAAAGCAGACAACTATCAATTATCAATTAAAGCTAAACTCTATTTTGAGTTAAAACTTAGCTTTTGCATGTTTTTGTGAGTTAATTATCTTTTATTTAAAAATAACTCAAAAATCAAGTTGAGTTATTTGAGTGATTTATGGCTTTTTCCCATGCACCTCCAAAGCCCTGGATTTCTATAAATTAAGGCTTTAGCTCTTCACAAATCATCTCATTTTTTGCACAATCACGCTGGAGAATTGGAATTGAAGAATCAAAGCTCTTGCGAATCGACATCTTTGTGAGATCAATCTTATTTTTGCATTCATATTACATATCATTGTTAGATTCATAGCATATCAATTTTCAATAGCATTCATAGCATATCAATTTCATTTAGCATAGATTTTATATCAGTTTTTACAATTATTATTGCATAGAAAATATAAAAAAAATAGAATAATTGCATTCAATCTCATATCTAGATCAATTGCATTCAAATCCTTCATTTAGGTGTCGTATAGGTCATTGATCTCGATAATAATATGAGAACATTAATCTTGCACCTACTAGAAGGCAGTAAATCGCTTGGTTAGATTAGATTTCAATTTTGCACGATTTTAATTTTTGCTAACCTCTAATGTTTTACTGAGTGTTGTGTTTACAGATCAGGTACAATTTTCACACACACAGTCCTAGATACCATAAAAGGAGGAGTGACGACCAAATTCAAATGGACACAAGAAGCCAACAAGGCATTTGAGGAGTTAAAATAAAAAGTGGCAACACAACCCATTCTCCTACTACCTAGTTTTGACAAATTGTTCACCTTGGAATGTGATGCAAGTGGAATAGCAGTTGGAGGAGTGTTAAGTCAAGAAGGTAGGCCCATAGCCTTCTTTAGTGAGAAGCTCAATGAGGCTAAGAAGAAATACTCAGCCTATGACTTGGAGCTATATGCTCTAGTGAAATCACTTAGGAAGTGGAGGCATTACCTCCTTCCTAAGGAGTTTGTGGTGTTCACAAACAACCAGGCCTTAAGTTACATCAACACCCAAGAGAAGCTAAGCAATAGACATCTCAAGTGGATGGAATATTTGCAGCCCTTCACCTTCACCATCAAGCACAAGAAAGGACAGTTGAACAAGGTGGCAGATGCATTGAGTAGGAGATTGTTGACAGTCAAGGAAGTTCAACTCCAAAGCATTGGGATTGATAGCTTCAAGGATCTTTATAAGGATGATGAAGAATTCTCAGAGGCTTATAAGGTATGCTCTGATTTTCAAAATCATTTCCACAATTAGTTTGCTGACTATACCTTGGAAAGTGGGTTATTGTTCAAAGGGAATCAATTGTGTGTTCCCAAGGGATCAATGAGGGAGAATGTCATTCAGGAAAAATATAATGGTAGTCTTAGTGGCTATTTTGGCATCAACAAAACAATGGAGTTAGTGCAAAGGTTCTATTATTGGCCTAAGCTACCTAGGGATGTAAGGAGATATGTGGAGCAATGTGTCATATGCATGAAAGACAAAGGAGGAGCCAACAATGCCAGACTATACCAGCCCCTACCCATTCCAAATAGGCCATGGGAATGCATCAGTATGGACTTCATAGTAGGGCTTCCTAAAACCAAAATAGGGTTGCATAGTATCTATGTGGTGGTAGACCAGTTTAGTAAGATGAGTCATTTCATCCCTTGCAAGACAACACATAATGCCAACCACATTTCTCATCTTTTCTTCAAGGAGGTGGTGAGAATCCATGGACTTCCCCTTAGCATTGTGTCAGATAGAGATGCAAAGTTCATGGGTCATTTTTGGAAGACCCTACGGAACAGATTGGGAACTAATCTAACTTTTGGTTCAGCTTACCATCCCCAAACAGATGGCCAAACTGAAGTGATCAACAGGGTACTAGGTAACTTGCTAAGGTGCCTAACTAAGGAGTAAGGTCAGACATGGGATTTAGTCCTCCCTCAAGAAGAGTATGCTTACAATGACAGTGTGAACTGAACCATTGGTAAAAGTCCTTTTGAGATAGTATATGGGATGCACCCAAGAGGATTAAATGAACTCAAAGACTTAGGAGACATGAATTATAGAAGTGGACATGTAGAGGACTTCTCCCAAACCATGAAAGAGTTCCAAGAACAAGTCAAAAGGACTCTAACAGAAGCAACTCAAAAGTTGAAGCAAAAAGTGGATGAAAAGAAGAGGGATGTACAATTTCTAGTAGGTGACTATGTCATGGCACACTTAAACAAAGTTAGATTGCAGAAGGGAGTGCCTACTAAATTGCAGATGAAGAGGGTAGTACCATTTAAAATTCTGGCTAAGTATGGATCCAATACCTACAAAGTGGATCTTCCTCAAGATCTAGCCATTTCACCAATCTTCAACATTGCAGATTTGGTCAGGTATAAGGGGCCATTGACTGAGATCAATCAAAAAATTCTAGAGATACTGTTGGATGTCAATCCAGTTTCCATACCTCCAAAGCCCAAGCCTCAAGCAGCGAGGATACTAGAATCCAGAGTGAAGAAGAAGACCAGACACATGGTCTACATGGAGCATATAATATAGTGGAAGGGTCACCCTGAATTTGAAGCAACATGGGTGGAAGAAAGTGACTTCAAACAATTTGACATTAACTCTTCTATCATATCCCCTATAGTACCTTGATTTCTTTGTGTAGAGGGGGAGCATGGTGCAGGAGCACCATAGTATTTTCTTTGTTTGTAAGCCTTTCTTGGAAAGTGTTTGATTTCCCTAAGGTCATGTTGACCAAGGTGTGTGTTTCAATAGGGATTTGGGGTTCATTTAGGCCCTATGTTCTAAGTATTGAGGCTAATGTGTGAAGGTTTTTTTCCTGGTTAAGTGAGGATGGATGATGAAATTGTGATGTCACAGGGATTAGGATATGTAAGAATTCATATTTGAGTCTAATAGGGAGCTTAGGACTCAATAGGACCTCACTAAGGTCTATGGTGAGCAAAGTTGTAAAAAGTTGCATAGCAACTTTTGCAACTTTTAAAAGTTGCTCGGACCAAAGTTGTCCATATGACCTAAATCGACTTTGGAGTGCCCTAAAGCCTACCTAAGACCATCCTTGTGCTATTTAAGGGAACCTTGGACCAAATCCCAAGGTTGGAGATTCTATTGTATGAAGATGTCTTTTTGTAGGTGTGCACAGTGTGTAAAATTTGTTCAATTTGATAATCAGTGAATACAAGAGTCATGTTTTGAGTTGCAAGATGGAATATGATTAATGGAGGATATAGAGTAGTGTTTTTACTTTCAGTGTGTGCCATTAGTTTAGTGTTTCTTTTTTCATTTCATTGTCTTTTCTTAAATCTTCTTAAATCTTTTGTTTCTCCCTATTCACTGGTTCATACCAGGAGGGTGTTAGAAATGGGGATCTAACTCACTATCCCACTGTTCAGTTTGTATGGCCTTTTGGGGATAGTGAGTAGACTCCATGTATGTAACATGTACATAAGGAGGGTCCCTAGAAATCTTTCCAAGCAATTTTTCAATCATGCCCTAGGTGAGCCTATGGTGAGCCCGACTAGGAGAGACTGAGTCAAAAGGAAGCATAACTTGCAAAGGTGTATGTGGAAATGAAAACCGATGATTGGAGGTCATAGAAAAGGTAATTGACAAAGATTGTACGAATGGAGAAGGTGTTACCAATACATTTGGTCCCCAAACACTTGAGGACAAGCCATGCAATCAGTAAAATCCTAAAACCCTCCCAAAAGCACTTATTTTTGGTTAGGGGGTTGTACGGCCAAATGAAACCCTACAACCTCCAAAATCCTTGAGAGGTTAGGAATTGATCCAAGAATCCATTATCAACTTGCAAGGTTCTTTGGAAACAAATAGGAGAAAAGCCCTATTTTCTTAGAATAGGAGGCCTAATTGGGGCTCTTCCTTGTAGCCCTAGTTTGGGAAGGAACTATGAGATCGATAAGAAAAAATGGGAAAGTAAGACCTCCAAGACATCAATTTGAACCAAATATGACATATTCCAACACCTCCTCATCTTTGCAAGAGTCAATGTTAGTTTGGAGGTGGTAAGCCCTTATCATAACACTGAGGGTTAGTAAGAGCATGAAGGAAGCAAGCACCAAGAATCTTGTTTTGTCTTGGTAGATGTCACTTGGTAGTTGGGTTGGATTAGTAGACTAGGGGATTGAACCTATAGAGGGGTCCTAAAGGTCAATTGGTGTCAGTTGAGAGCACCTAAGGATCACTAGGTGGACCTAGGCAAGGGCTAGTGATTAGCTCTCCCAACCTCCCTATCAGAACAATATGTTGCCAGATGACCAATATAGAAGCACCAGCAATAAAAATGGGAAGCCCAAGCATAATTTTCCAATTGATTCCATGACCTATCCCCCACTATGAGAATCACATATCTAGGGAGAGGTGTGGAAATGCCAATGTGAACCAAACTGCATGCAAAGGTGGAAAAACCCATGACAGTCACGATATCATCCACCTTTAGAAAATGACCAACAGAGTTGTTCATACCCTCAAAACAAGAGTTCTCCCAAAAATGAAGGGGAAGATTGGGAATACAAACCCACAGAGGATGCACACTAAGAGGTTCAGTAAGAGGGTTAAAGGAGACTGCTTAGGGTTTGGCTGAAAGAGAGTGATTCCCCTAAGTCCACAACTTTCTCATCACTAGATCATGTTCCTTAAAATAAGGAAAAAGAGCAATAAAAAATCCCTTAGCACAAGGGAAAAACTCAATGTTACTTGAAACCAAAGGCCTCCAAGAGCATGTTACCCAATGATTTAGGTCAAGGAGAGAAGGCAAAAAACTAGAAAATCTGCAAACTAACTTTGATGTTGGAAATACTCCATATTTTCAACCATGTTGAGGTCACAAACCACCATAGGGGAGGTCTTTTCACAAGCCACAGGTGGAGGGTTCACCTTTGGAGGGAGAGTTACAATAGATCTGGTAATAAGAGTAAAGCTCTATCCACCAACAACAAAAAATGCTCTCATTCATTGCCTTACCAAAATAGACATCCCCCAAACCACCCATTAGAATAGAGGAACTTGGAAGAAATGCACCCAATACATCCTCATAATCACTCTTGAAGAGGGAAAATGTAGAACTACGAGGACATAAGCCATTGGTGGTGGCCACTAATAAAACACCCTACATCAAAGGAGCCCCAACCTTGACCTGGGTAACACATAACCCATCATGGGTAGCGTAGAACCAAATACAACATTAGCTGTTAGAAAAGTGGTCATATCATGTGCAATATTCACAACATTAGCCATTGGCACAACGTGGGTGTGAGCTTGCAGTTTGAAAATCCGGTCAATTACCCTTCACAAAGTATCTTATTGTTATTTGTTCAATACAAATATAATAGATTCATTTTTATAGTTGGATATAATATAAAGGATTCAACAAAAGACACATCTATCTATGACTGTATTATCTTTAATGTCTTCTATTATTATCCTCAACTGCATTTCACTATTAAACATGCTCATAGACTATGAACTAATATTGCAACAATATGAGAAACTAAGATCTATATTTATCTTATCTTCATTTTCTTTGCTCTTCTTCAAGGGGCTTCTTTGAGTGATAGAATACCAATAACTAAAGCTTTATAATTTTTTTCCTAATACTAATGTAAAACATTTTAATAGGTGCATTATTCAAATTTATCATGAAAGTTCAAAGGGGCCTCTTGAAGTATTACAAATTGTTGCAAGTCCTTGTAAGAAAATATATAATCAAGATATGTCATTTGAATGTGTCTTGACCTCTACAATTTCATGATCCAAATCTAGAGCAAGATGTCCAATTGTAATAAGTCATAGTAAAGACTATCAACTACTAGAACTATGATGCCAAATAGAAATAGGTTGTGTAGTAAGAATGTACTTTTGTGGTAAGACCACTTGTATGTAGTAATCCACACCACTTCAAGACATAAAAAAGTAGAAGCTAAAGATTTTTTTTGTTGATGCAAGATTTACTTGACACTTGAAATGTTTCGAGGAAATGCAATTATTATTATTTTTTTCCTCAAAATTGAGAAAGTGAGGGAAGATATTATGACCATCCTGACTAGACCACTTTATTAAAAAAAATATATCATCCTTAGTTCCTCTTCCCTCATTGAAAAATAGTTCTAGTCCTTAATATGATAATGCTATATTCCTCTTTACATGTTCAATTTCCTCTTTATCATATTTATTAGCCAAATCAAATAATAGTGAGATATACAATTGTTCTAGTAATTTAATTCCATAAGCCTTCTCAAAATTTTGTTCAAATCTATACAAGAGACAATCTTCTTTGACTTCACTTTCTTATATTTTCCTCTAGGAAGTCTCTCCTTCCTCATAACTATCTCACCTAGTGTGCAAGTCTTTCCCCTTCTCTATGCTCATATACACTAGTATATACTCACCACTACATTTCCCCTTGAATCACACATGTAGGGAGCAACAAGTGGAGATAATTGTTTAGTACCATATGGAGGTTCATACTAAACATGGTGGTAGATATGTGTCTAGTTTACTCCGCTTTCTGTTTACATTCAGAATAGTACCCTGCCACGGTACAGACCCGGGTTCGATTCCCGGCTGGTGCACTTTTGTGGTTTACAACACCGTTATTGTCAATTTAATTTGAGCAAAATCTAGTACCAGATAACAGCAGATAACCAGATAACAGCAGATCTGTTTGTTGCATTCCATTGACCTTGGACTTGCAATATCTGTTGGAGGAAGTTTAGGCCCTTTCTCTCTTACAAGTCATCGCTCGTCTGTTACTTGCTGCTTTCCTTTGCAGTGTTGGATTTCTGGCTTCTTCACTGCTTTCCTTTGCACATATGTTGTACTTTGCAACTGCCCTTGTAGCCATGCATGCAAAATATGTAGGCTTCGACAGGATGGCTCGAAAAGTTATTTGACCGAGTGCCATGATTTCAAGATAAGCGAAATGTGGAAGCATAGCCAAGACAGTGAACTGTTCGACAAAATGCCTCAAAGAAAGATATTCCCTGTTGCACGATATTAATAACATGGGCTGAGGATGTCTTCTTAGGTTCATGGAGTGCCCAGATGATCTTCCATGACTTGTATCTTTAGAATTATCCCTCACTTATTTTTTAAGGGACATCAAACTCAATCTTGCAAATTCAAAGGGTTAAATAATAAAGAAACCTCCATATGGTACTAAACTATTATCATCAAAAATTGAACCAGAGGTATGAATGTATCCTTTGAGCCTTAATATATCCTTTCTCATGCATGTTTGGTAATAACCTCCCCCCCAAAAATAAAAAAAATCAAACGCACTGTAAAAAAAATCATGCTAACAAATTTAAAAGGCGTCTTCAGTAGTAAATAGGGTGATATCAGATGATCTAAACAAATCAGATTTAGAATACGCTGTGCAAGACAATTCAGATTTAAAATGTGCTGTTTAAGTCAAAATTAAAAAGAAGAAAAAGAAATGGAAGTTGTATTTGTGCTGTTCACCCAGGAGAAATGTGATTTTAAGCTGGAGATGGCAGATGTCAAAGGTAGTTAATTGCTATTGGTGATGAGCACCCGTGGATTACAAGCTTTGATATTGTTCCAATCTTGGCCTCCTTCCTTTAATCTATCCCTCAATTCAGGTGTCCCACTGAGCCGATGATTGAACTCTTTGAGCATTTTCAATCGCCCCAATCCCTCTGGAAGTTTATTCACTCTCAAACACATTTGAAGCTGAAAAATCTCAAGGCGTGGCATGGCTCCATCTTCCAATTCAGGGAACTTCTCCAGGAGAGGAAAATCTCTAATCAGCAAGAACCGAATCTTTGGAAAAGCCCCCGAATTTCCAAACCCCTTGGGCATCTCTGTGCAGCTTCCATTATGCTCCAACTGCAAGCTCACTAAGTTTGCCATATTCTCAAATTCTGGATAACTACTCTAGTGACATCTAAGCAACCTGAGATCCCTAAGATTTACAAAGCTGCATAAGCAGCTTGTCACAGAAAAGTTTTCAAGTAGCAGTTTCTAAAGATCTGTCATAGTTTTCAGTTCCTCTGGAAAGAGTGGAAAAGAAATTGGAAGATCTGGCCCTGCATCAGTACCATTTTGCAAAATCTGAAAAGTGTGATTTACCATAGTGAAATGGCGCATCTTTACCATATGCCCCAAAATCCCTCCTTGTATGCTCTTCAGTTGCGATTCTGTGTCCAGCCCTATTGCTAATTCTTGCAGTTGGATCATATCACCAACATCATCTATTTTCAGAAGTTTTTCATTTTCAACAGAGAGCTTCAACAATCCTGATCTCAGAGTCCTCAGAAATGGGAGCTTTGCTATTCCCTTCACTCTCGAAATCATATTCACATCGCTGGTCATGAGTACAGTGATATGCTGAAGACATTTGAGTTCACTTATCCATACTGGTACTTTGGTTATTGGGCACCAAGATATTTCCAGAAACTGAAGACTCCTCAGTCTTCTAACACACCTTGGCATCTCTCTAATTTTTGTGCGAGATAAATTCAAAAGCTTGAGAAGCTTCATCTCTCCAATACAGTGAGGCAATTTAGTGATGTCATTGTTTCTCAAGTCAAGAACCCTAAGCACTCTCATATTGAGAAAGAACTTTGCAGGAAAGTCTGCCCCAATATAATTTGGGTACAATGATAATGTCCGCAGAGAAGCTGGATGAAAGCTCTTTCGCTTGACATTATCTTTGCCTATACAGTTTTTGGGCAGCAAAATCCTGCACCAACCATCTCCACCATTTGGGAATTCCTGGAAGGCCTCTTCAACATTAAAAGCACATTTGTTTTCTTTAGATATATACACAGACAAATCCAGAAACAAGTCATGAACTCTGCAATATTTCTTTAGTTCATGACCAAAACCAAAGATTTTCTTCTCAGGTTCTTCCCATATTTCAACCAAACAAAGATTGGCAAGTTCATACAAGTAATTCCATCCCATATCCCACTGCTCGCCTCCCTCTGGAATGAATCCTTCGCCTATCTAGAGATTGACCAGATACTCACACTCTATATTCTAATCCTCCGGGAAGAAAGAGAAGTAAGCAAAACAGGCTTTAAGTTGTGGAGTCAAGCAATCATATCTCAATTTGAGAACTTCCATGGGATTATTGAGGGTAGATACCTTTTGAAGCTGCCTTAATTTGGATTCCCATTCTCTCTTGAGTGTTGTGCTAGCCAGAGATGCAGAAGTTGCCTTGATAGCCAAAGGCAGGTTTCCACATTCCTTCGCAATCTTACGAGCTGCATCAACAAGGTGCTCAGGCGGTCTGTTTTCCTTGCACTTTAGAAAGCCATATATACAAAACAGATTCCAACTGTCTTCTTCACACAGACATTCCAACTCATAAATTTCTGCCTAAACATTTCGGCAAACTTCTCTGATCCTTGTTGTAATCATGATTTCGCAGTTATTGCCAATTGTGAGGCAAAGTTTTTCTACGAGGCTTTCCTCCGTAATGGGTCTCCACACATCATCTAGAACTATTAAACAGTTCTTTTACTTCAAATGGGCATTAATTAACTGGGCTGCGAGCTGCTCTGTTACATCACCATCTACAATTTCTTTTCTCAAACCCAAATGCGAGGCTAAGTCATGTTGCAACTTGGGAATAGAAAATGATTGAGAAATGGAAAGCCAGATAGATTTCTCAAAACTGTTTTTGATCACACTGTAGACATGCTGGAGAAGATAAGTCTTTCCCACACCGCCCATTCCAACAACACATATAACAGAGACCTCTGGTTTCTCAAAACAAGCTTACAATGTCCTCAAATTTGGCCTGTATACCCACTGGGTAGAATCAACTGACAGAAGACTTGATCTCTTCCAGTCTGCACTATGGAATGTGCTGTTTGATGCTTCTTCCCCACTCAGAACATCATGACTTATCTTTAACTGCCTTCCCCCCTCAATAAGGAAGTTGATTTTATCTTTGACCTAACTGATTTTTCTTTCCATTTTGCAACGAAAAACCAAGGGATTATTAGTTGAAAGAGATAGAAATCTGCTAGTGTAAAGAGGTTGTACGGTACATATCTCAAATATGTCCTCTGCACGGAGGGCAATATCTCGAACATCTTGCAGCCATTGTTGCACACAGTCCTTTGTCTGCACTGTTGGTCGGCATCGTTGAGAAAGCCCTTCATATATCTAAGTTTGTTCTTCAACCATTCAAAGTTCTCCTGGAAGTTTATGACAAGGCTAATCTGTTTAGATAACTGTTGAACTGCCATGTCAACAGCTGTTTCACCAACTTTTGCAACAACAGCTCCTCCAATTACAGAGGCCATCTTTTATTGGCAAGATCTGAGAACCTCCCTTGAAGTTTGTATGCAGTCCAACTCAGAGAATAAAAAATAGCAGAATGCACAATTAAGAACCCAAAATTGAGCACTATTTGTGGTCAATTTCTGACTGGTCTCCTTGGGCATAATTTTTAGGGTGTTCTAATTGGTAGCTTAGTTGTAGCTGTACTGTTCATGTTTTTCTTGACTGTTTTTGTTTTTCTGTTGTCAAATTAATGGTAGCTGTAATTGGATAAAGCTACCATTAAATTTCATGCATGATATGTTTTGCTGTTCTGCTGTAGTTCTAATTGTAATCGTTAAAATACATTTATCTTATCATCAAAAATAATAATTTACTCACCTAGAATAAACCTTCTACTTGCTGGTTGTGTTCCGATCAAGACCTTGGCTGTCTATATAAATTTTTTAATGATAAGACAGAGAGCTAACATTAAAAGGGCAAAACAGGAGCCTGAAACGGATTCCACCAAGATGAAGAGGAATTCAATTCGATGAAATCTCGTGAGCCCTATAATAATTTGATATAAAGCGGGTCGTTGCAATCCTTAAAGAATCAAAAGAAAGGCCGGCTTTAATAATTTGATATAAATCCAGGGGTTGCAATCATATGGTAGTAAGTAATAATTTTTATTTTGTTTTTAATATTGATCAATAGTAAAATAAAAGTTACAACAACATATGTAGCTAAGGCCCCGTTTGGTTAGTGGAATTGGGGCGGAAATGGGTATTGAACTTCCATTTTTTTGCCAAATCCACTATTTAGGATGCTAAACTGCAATTCGGATTTCGGAGATCAAAATCCGGTTTAGGAACCAAAATCGACGGCACCATCTTCCCACCCAATAGGTGGAATTTGAAATCATCTTCTGGGTTTTGGGTTTTTGTGGATGAACGTGGTACAGGGCTAAGCCTCTTCCCTGGTAAATTTTTTTTGATATGCAGTTAAAAGCTACGGTTTTCCTAAATGACGTCTCCTTTGCTGCCTTCAGCGCAAATGGAGTCTCAGGCAGAGGGTTGAGAGCCGGACAAGAATGCTTTTCCAAGCCCTTCAGGGTCTGCGGCGTTGGGCAAATAGCAGCCCTTTCGCTCTTCATGTGACCACCGCTGCCATTGGCCGCTACTGGAGACGTCGATGGGCCGGTCGCTCAACACAACCGCTTGGCATGGATTGAGAGGTTTTGGAAACAAAAAGGCACGCAATTTGATCGAAAGTCTGTCATAATCCAGTAAAATACTCTCCAGTTCTTCGTTAGATTTAATGGTGACAAGAGCATCGAGGTCTTCGCCAGGCAACTAGGACTTGAGGAACACACTGCAACCAAGCACCTCTGCCATCTTCACAATAAGATTTGTACAAAAACAAAAATAATGATCAATAAACAAACGACTTTAGGTATAGAAAATTAATTTCTATTCAATCTTTGTTTTCTCCTATTTAACCAAAGTAATTTGATATGAACCTGCAAAACTCTCAATAACACTGAATCTTCTGATCTCATCAACCATAATTTACTCCTTAATAATATCCCTAGAATTATCAACCAAGACATTAATAAATCCTTAAAAGCAAAATTTACTACGAAAGAAATTAGAAATGTACTCAAACAAATGCAATCGGCTAAAGCTCCTGGTACCCATGGTTTTCTAGCCATGTTCTTCCAAAGATGTTGGGAATTCATTGGTAATGAGGTTACAGATGCCTTGGAAGGAGTGTGAAATTCGGGTAAGCGACTTAAAGAAATTAATAACACCTTCTTAGTTCTAATTCTGAAAAAAGATAAAATTTAAAGCTTTAATGACTGCAGACCTATCGCCTTATGTAATACCATCTATAAGTTGCTATCCAAAGCCCTAGCCAATAGGATGCAGAAATTACTTCTAACAATCATCAACGAAGAACAAACCAGGTTTGTCCAGGATCGATCCATCTATGATGGAGTCATCACTACACAAGAAGCTATCCATTATGTCCAAATGAATAAAATACCCGACATATTAAAATCGACATTAGTAAAGCCCATGAAAAAGTTGATTGGAGATTTTTATGTAAAATTTTAGAAAAATTCGGTTTTGATAAGCAATGGATCAATTTGTTATTTGAATGCATTTCCACCCCCAAATTCTCAGTCATGCTTAACGGTTCCCCTGAAGACTTCTTTGATGTCTCTAGAGGCATTCGACAAGGCGACCCCATTTCCCCCTTCCTCTTCATCATCATGGATGAAGCCTTGGGACGCTCCATTACCAAAGCCAGGATAGACAACCAGATTGATGGTATTAAGTCACTCCCAATGTGGAACCCATTACACATCAACAATTCGTTGATGACACTATGTTATTTGGAGAATGCTCAATACAAGAGGCTTGCAAATTCAAGGAAATCCTCCAAGCCTATGCTAAAGCCTTAGGATAAGAAATCAATCAGGAAAAATCTGAGATATTTTTCCTCAATACAAATCCAATTTTAGAAACTAACATTTGTAACACCCTTAATTTTAGGAAAGGTTCTCTACCATGCAAATACCTAGGCCTATCCCTAGATAAAGGAACCAAAAATACCAATTCATGGGACCCTATTATCTCAAAAATCAGGAAGCGAGCTGCAACATGGAATGGGAAATTGCTTTCTTCTGTAGGTAAAATGGTGATGCTTAAGTTAGTACTATCCTCCATCCCTATTTACCAAATGTCTTACTATCACCTCCCCTCGAAAAGTAGCAAAGAAATTAATAAACACCTTAAAAACTTCTTTTGAAAAGGAACCAATGATCAACACAAAATACCTCTAGCAGTATGGGAAACTTTATGTACACCTACAAAATATGGTGGTTTGGGCTTCAAAAACATTAAGGAACAAAGCAAAGTTCTAGGCGCCACGCTGATCTGGAACCTCCTCAATAAACCTAATCTAAAATGGGCAAAAATATTACGCTACAAATATCTCAATGGCACAGAATCTACAGCCGTCTTTAGAATTAGAAATCTCCCTAAAGGATAAAGGATGTGGAATTTTATGGTGGAATGTAGAAATATTATTGGGCAAAGTCTCTCATGGAGGATCCCTCCCATCTCTAGCTTATATAACTAGGGTGACACCATCCAAATACTCCAACAAAGATGGGGTAAACATGTTTATAATTATATCCTACCCCCTCAAGACATGACCCTTGATAACCCCATATGGAAACAACTAGATAATATCAACATTCTGGATCTTGACACAAGACCATGCTTACCAACATTTTAGCAAATAGAAAAATAAACCTCAACAATAAAAAGGACTTCCTCCTATGGACAACATCTAATGATGGTAAATACAACTCAAGAGACGGTTACAAACAAATCGTCTCAGAACACTAATACAATAAAACAGACCTTCCCCTCCACCTATGCTTGGATAAGAAGGTTTTGCCTAAGGCATGGCTCTTTTCCTGGTTTTCTATTCAAAATAAAATTCTCACAGCTGACCACTTTACTAAAATGGGCTATGAGGGTCCCAGTAGATGTTGCCTTTGAGAAAAGGAATCTAAATCTACTAATCATATACTCCTAAACTTCCCTTATGCAAGAAAATGTTGGGAATGACTTTGTTGCAAAATTGGTTTTTTCTCAGCATTCCCTCACAGCTTGAAGGGAATGTTCAAAACATGGCCAAACTATCATAAAAATAATATCTACAACATATTATGGAGGGTATGCCCGTCTATTCTAATCTGGGAAATATGGAAGGAAAGGAATCTATGAAATTACAATAAACTTTAGTTTTATATTATTATTTTTCTTGATTTTGTATATGATAATCCTTATTCAGACCTGCTGTATATAATTCCTCTCAAATACAAAAATATTTATCAATATATATATGACTTTGCACATAGAAGGAGACGTGACTCATAAATGAGTCACGTCCCTTCAATACCGATGCCCTTTCATAACAAATTACCTTTACCGATAATCGAATATTAAAGACTGCACTTTACATATATTGTAACTATGATATATGTAAAGTGCAGTATCGTATGTTTTTGTATTATATAAGCCACGGGTAACATACTGCACGATATACATATTGTAAGATATGTATACCGTGCAGTATGTTATATGAATTAACAATAATATAACATATTGCATACGATATCCGATATATATATATAACAGTCGGTATGGTGGCCGATATGCATAACAGTCGATATGGCATCCGATATGTATTACAGTCGGTATGACATTCGATATATATCATAGTCGGTACTTGGTATAGCAGTCGATATTAATTGGTATGTATTATCGTATCAATAATACATATTAACAATATGTATTATTGATATGATAATATCATATCACATCAATAGTGCAGATCGATATATATATATATAAGGCTTAGTTATATTATTAAATATATATATATATATATATATATATATATATATATATATATATATATATATATATATATATATAAGTATATTGATAATATTAGATATACATAAATATGTAATATTATCAAGTATATATATATTAATATAGAATATTAATATAAAATTATCTAATCATAGCTATTCATTGTTAACACTCCCTCTTAGCTAGATAAGATAATTTTCACTTTATGTTAGCATCATATTTTCATTTGAAATGAGGAATCACCATTCATTGTGACACCTAGTTTCCATATCATAAAGATATGAGGAATCACCATGCATTGTGACACCTAGTTTCCATATCCTAAAGATATGAGGAATCACCATGCATTGTGACACCTAGTTTCCATATCCTAAAGATATGAGGAATCAACAACTGATACCTATTTCCATATCACAACGATATGAGGAATCAACAACTGATACCTATTTCCATATCACAACGATATGAGGAATCAACAACTGATACCTATTTTGTATCACAGTAATAGTGATACAAGGATATATTAAATATAACATTATATCATATTTTATATAACCTTATTATGGTATGTGCACTAACAGATAATTTGTTTACCATAACAACACCACATTACAAGATCGTCATCTCGTAATCAAATACAAGTGTTCATTATCTAAGAAGTCGTCACCTCTAGAAATGTCCACAGGATGGATGAGCCCATAAAATAACAAAAATCATATTACAATCATACCAAGAGTTTTCCTAAAGTGATCAACTTTCACCTTTGGAAGAGCTTTGGTGAGAATATCAGCAGTTTGATTTCCTGTACAAACATATTCCAACTGGAGTACCTTTCTTTCTGCCATATCACGAACATAGTGATAAGGAATCTCAATGTGCTTTGATCTATCATGAAATACAGGATTTACTGATAACTTGATACAGCTTTGATTGTCACAGAAGATAGTAGTTGGTGGTAGAGTTTTACCAAATAGTCCACTGAGTAGTTTCCTAAGCCATACTGCTTCTTTAGCTGCCATTGAAGCTGCAATGTACTCTGCCTCTGTAGAGCTTTGAGCTACTGAAGATTGTTTTCTACTGATCCAAGACACCATAGCTGATCCCAAGCTAAAACAACATCCTGAGGTACTTTTACGATCAATCACACTTCCAGCCCAATCTGAATCAGTGAACCCATGAAGGTTTAATTCTGTCCTATCATACTTGAGTCCATAGTTTAATGTACCTTGAAGATATCTCAATACATGTGTAGCAGCAGTAAAGTGAATTTCTTTGGGATCACACATGAACTGACTTAATGTGTTTACTGAGAAACAAATGTCAGGTCTGGTATTCCCTAAGAACATTAGAGATCCTATTAATTGTCTGTATAAAGAGATATCTGCAGAAGGAGATTCTGATGTTGCTTCCTTTAGTTTATGAAAATTTATTTCCATGGGTGAAGACATGGATCTACAATTCAACATGCCAAATCTCTTCAAGATATCAAGGGTATATTTGCCTTGATTCAAAATAATACAGTCTGATTTCTGCCAAACTTCTAGACCAAGAAAGTAGTGTAGAAGACCTAAGTCCTTCTTATCAAATTCTTTGGCTAAGTCTTTCTTACATTGTTGAATCAAATAGTCTTCCCCTGTAATCAGTAAATCATCAACATATAATATGATTATCAACATATCACCTTTGTTTACCTTGAAGTATAGATTTGGATCAGCATCATTTTTGGAAAATCCTAACTTTGTTAGATAGCTGTCTATTCTAGCATACCAAGCTCTGGGGGCTTGTTTAAGTCCATATAATGCTTTCTTCAACTTACATACATGTGTTTTAGGATCATGAATCTCAAATCCTTCAGGTTGTTCTAAGTATACCTCTTCTTCAATACTTCCATTTAAGAAGGCTGTTTTAACATCCATTTGATGAACTTTCCAACCTTTGGCAGCTGCAATGGCTAGAACTGTTCTAATAGATGTGTAACGTGCAATAGGAGCAAATGTTTCTTCATAGTCAATCCCTTCCTTTTGAGAGAAGCCTCTTGCTACAAATCTTGCTTTGTACTTTTCAATGCTACCATCAGCTGCATGTTTGATTTTGAATAACCATTTAGATGATACCACGGATTTTGATTTTGGTCTTGGTATAATATCCCACACATCATTCTTTATGATAGATTGATAGTCTTCTATCATTGCATCCTTCCATACTTCTTGTTGAATTGCATCAGATACATTTGTAGGTTCTAAGTTAGAGAGTTCACTCATGAGTGCTGCATAGCTGGATAATATGGAAGGCCTTTTTCTTTCTCTGACTGTTCCTGGAGGAGCACCAAGAGTCTTTCCTTCTTCTAAGAGTTTAGTGGCCCAAAGTGGTCTCTTCTTAGGATTTTCTAGTGTGGATAGATTTTCATCATTTTCTTCTTCCTCAAAGTCCTCCTTTTGAGTTTCCTGTGAAGTGTTTTCTTTTGATGGAACAAAAGTCTCTTGCTCTTGTGAATTTATACTTTTAGAGCAAGCTGTATCTTCCTCAAATATTACATCTCTACTTAATTCAACAAGGTTCTGCCCAGGTATATAAATACGATATGCTTTTGAGGTTTCACTATATCCTACAAAGATACCTTTCTTCCCAGACGGTTCTAACTTTGTTCTCTTTTCCTTAGGAACATGAATGTAGACTGGACATCCAAATATTCGAAGATTACTTATATCAGGCTTTGTCCCTGTGAATGCTTCTTCAGGAGTTTTATTTTCAATGTGTGAGTGTGGACATCTATTTTGTATGTATACGGCTGTATTTGATGCTTCTGCCCAAAGAGAGGTATCAAGGTTTTGATCAAGAAGCATTGCTTTGGTGGCCTCAATAATAGTTCTATTCTTTCTTTCAGCTACCCCATTTTGTTGTGGATTATAAGGTACGGTGTACTCCCTCTTAATCCCAGCCTCTTTACAAAATTGTTTGAATATTTCAGATGTGTATTCTTTTCCATTGTCTGTTCTCAAAATTTTAATTTTCTTTCCAGATAGATTTTCAGTAATAGATTTGAAGTCTTTAAACTTACTTAGTACTCCCTCAGATTCTTTGTACTTAAGGAAGTAAATCCAGGTCTTTCGTGAGAAGTCATCAACAAAGATTATATAGTATTTGCAGCCTCCTATTGAAGAAACAGACATGGGTCCACATAAATCTGAATGTATCAATTCTAAAACCTCATTAGTTCTGCTTACACTAATTTGAAATGTTCCTTTTGTGTTTTTGCCTAGTGCACACCCTTTACATGCACCAGAATGATATTGTTTAAGTTTTGGTAATCCATTAACCAAATTTTCCATAGAAGATAAAGTTTTATAATTTAAATGTCCTAATCTTCTATGCCATACTTCATTTAAATTTGAAATGTCATTTACTAAGACTTGATTTATATCAGTATTTAATTCATATAAGCACCCTTGTCTTCTTCCTATGGTATTAGCTTGTTTGAAGGTTAAACCTTTAGGCCATGCTTTTACTTTGCCATCCATGAAAGTTACTCTATACCCATTATCTTCAAGTGCCGATATGGATAAAAGGTTTCTCTTGATTCCTGGGACAAATAGGACTCCTGTGAGTTGAATTGAGATACCGGTCTTTAGTTTGATTGTGCATGTCCCAATGCCTCTTACTGGATAAGAGGAGTCATCTCCAATGGTTACCTCTTCATCCGATTCTTCTGACATAGTTTCTAGTAGTTCTTTGAACCCTGTAATGTGACGTGAGGAACCGCTATCAATAACCCAAATGTTCTTGTTTGGAACTTGATTTGAGAGTGCAGAGTAGAGTACAAATTGCTCCTTCTTGATTTCTTCATTGGGCTTCTTCTTGGATTTGGTAAAAGAGGCTTGATGATTCTTGTAAGGACAATTTGTTACAACATGTCCGGGTTTGTCACACCTAAAGCATTTAACATGAGATAGGTCTCTTTTGGGATACTCCGTATTGAATTTCTTCTTTCTGAAATGTTTGAATTTCTTCTTCTTGTGAGTATTTACATTTAGTGCATGATTTTCTTCATCATTGATCTTTTTCTTTAATCCTCTTTTATCTAACCTTGATTCTTCTTGAAGACAATCTGTTCTTAATCGATCAAATTTTGGAAACTTGGATCTAGCACTTATACCAGCAACAAAGGTTTCCCAAGATTCAGGTAGTCCATCTAGAGCAATTAAGGCTAGTTCCTTTCCATCAATTTCATGGCCTAGTAGTGAAAGTTGATCTCTTAATGCTGATACCCTTAGAAAGTATGCATTTATTTTCTCATTCTTATTCATACTAATCTGGTTCATTTCTCTTTTCAAAGCTAGTTTCTTGCTAGCATTATTTATTTCATATGTTTTCTCCAATGCCTTGTACATCTCATATGCCTTATCATATTTGGATAGGATTGGTACAATATGATCTCTGACCCCATCGATAATTATCTTCATGGCTTTGTTGTTCCCTTCATTCCAATTTGATAGATCGGGTTCCGCTTCTGGCTTAACCTTGTCTGGTTTAATAAAAGTTTCAACTTTATTCTCTTTTAGCAGCATTATGATTCTTATCTTCCATGATTGGAAGTTATCAGCCCCTGCAAGTCTGTCCTCAAATCTGATCATGTTTTCCATTTTATAATATCTTAAGTTTATTAAATTTCTTTAAATTTCAGAACCTTGCTCTGATACCATGTGAAATTACAATAAACTTTAGTTTTATATTATTATTTTTCTTGATTTTGTATATGATAATCCTTATTCAGACCTGCTGTATATAATTCCTCTCAAATACAAAAATATTTATCAATATATATATGACTTTGCACATAGAAGGAGACGTGACTCATAAATGAGTCACGTCCCTTCAATACCGATGCCCTTTCATAACAAATTACCTTTACCGATAATCGAATATTAAAGACTGCACTTTACATATATTGTAACTACGATATATGTAAAGTGCAATATCGTATGTTTTTGTATTATATAAGCCACGGGTAACATACTGCACGATATACATATTGTAAGATATGTATACCGTGCAGTATGTTATATGAATTAACAATAATATAACATATTGCATACGATATCCGATATATATATATAACAGTCGGTATGGTGGCCGATATGCATAACAGTCGATATGGCATCCGATATGTATTACAGTCGGTATGACATTCGATATATATCATAGTCGGTACTTGGTACAGCAGTCGATATTAATTGGTATGTATTATCGTATCAATAATACATATTAACAATATGTATTATTGATATGATAATATCATATCACATCAATAGTGCAGATCGATATATATATATATATAAGGCTTAGTTATATTATTAAATATATATATATATATATATATATATATATATATATATATATATATATATATATATATATATATATATATAAGTATATTGATACTATTAGATATACATAAATATGTAATATTATCAAGTATATATATATTAATATAGAATATTAATATAAAATTATCTAATCATAGCTATTCATTGTTAACAGAATCATATACTCTTTAAAGATAAACAACTTTCAGTTGACCAACTTTTAAACAAGATTAATTCAATCATCATTGAATTAACTAACAATAGACTTATGAATCAGCCAAATACAAGAAAATCTATGACTTCTTGGGATGGATTGATGAGACACTAATGGGTTGGTCTCAAGATCCCTCCCTTTTTCAATACTTGTTTAACTCCAATAAAGCTAAAGCCAAGAGAGAATGTGTCTGGAAACCCCCTCCTCATGGTAGATTTAAACTAAACTTTGATGACACTTTTAGAGGCAACCTGGCCTGACTAGTATTGGATGTGTTGTTCATGACTCAAACAGCCTCGAAGTTGCTACCCTCACCAAACCATTGGATACTACCACTAACAATATGGCAGCAATGACTGCATTGGTAGATGGCCTTAAACTATGCGTCAAACTGGACATCTCAAACCTGGATATGGAGGGTGATTCAACCAATACCATCAACGCTCTCAGAATCCAATCAATTCCTAATTGGAAGCTAAAAGAAAACTTGGACCTAGCAGTATTCATCACAGAAAAATTCTCCTCTATCACCTTTAATCACATATACATAGAAGGGAACAAGAGAGCAGATGAACTAGCTAATCTTGGCACAAATGGTGTTACCATCAACCCATGGGAAATTTAACTCTTATGTTCCTCAACCATTATAGTTTTGTTTAATTTCTCAGTTTAAGATATGTAGACTCATAACATTTTATATTCCCTCCAATGTACGACATAAGTTCACATAGGTTTGAAGATCTACCTAGGTAGCCAACAAGGATTTATTAAACAAAGGCTATGTTTATCTTAAACAAAGGATATTTTTTTTAAACAGAGGATCGGTTTTTTGTTAATGGCTTGCTCCGTGTCCACTTTTCTATCTATCTATCTATCAATCCATTGATCTATTTATCTATCTATCTATCTATCTATCTATCTATCTATCTATCTATCTATCTATCTATCTATCTATCTATCCATCTATCTATCCATCTATCTATCTATCCATCGATCTATCTATCTATCTATCCATTGAATGATCTACCTATCTATCTATCCATCCATCCATCCATCCATCCATCCATCCATCCATCCATCTATCTATCTATCGATCGATCGATCGATCCATCCATCCATCCATCCATCCATCCATCCATCTATCTATCTATCCATCTATCCATCTATCGATCGATCTATCTATCTATCTATTGATCTATCGATCTATCTATCCATCCATCCATCCATCCATCCATCCATCTATCTATCTATTTATGCATCCATCCATCCATCTATGGAGGTGAAAACACCAAACAAGGACTTGATGGTGGCAAGTATCGAAATAGCTCCAAAATATTTTTTCTCCTTGTGTGATGGTTTGATGAAGGTATTCAATCACATGAAGGTTTTCAAGTATCTATTTATTAAATTTCATTTATATCTATTATCTTGTATTTGCATTAAATTTATAGTTTCTAGGTTTTGTAGGTCATCTAAAGTATAGACCTAGATTTTCACCAAATTTTGAATATTCTTGATCACAATTTGTATGGAACAATAGTGTGTCACATAGACCTCTATGCGTCATTGGTGCAGGAGCAACCTTGGGACCTAATATGCCTACATAAGGAAAATATTATATTTTTTGCTACAGAAGAAAAGTTTATATTTTTGCTTTGTTTTGGGTTATTTAATGTTTTTCAGGTCATTTTTTACTATTCATGATAATTTGTATCATTATGTCAAGTTTTGAGTCATTTGGACAAAATTTGAAAACGTTGCTCAAAAGTTGTCAAAATTGTCACGATAACTTTTGCAACTTGATGAAATTTTTTAAAAAGTTTGTCAAAAGTTATTTATGGTAGTTGTAGGTTGGTTGGGTAGTTGAAAATTATATAAATTTTGTTCCCAAACTCGAATTTGAAGGTTGGAGAGGGTTGGAGAAGGATGGAATAAAGAAAGACCTTATTTTTGTAGCATCCTTACATTATTTTTTTTATTTTAAGGTTTTCAGAAATTGCAGTCTAAAACATAGCATTGTACAACCTTTTGATGACCTCATATTGAAGACTATAATATATCGATGAAAATATTTTTTTTCTAGTTTCCAATTCTTTTTGTCTCATTGAATTTCATTGAGTTTTGTGTGAGATATGGCGTTTTTAGTTCTTGCTGCTCCAAATGACTAGTTTTTTTGTAATAGTCTGGAATAAATGTTTGCTACGACCATGTACAGTTCAATATGGCCTTAAAAGCAATTTTAAAATTTTAATAAATGAATCTACTTTAATTTTAAAGTGGTTTGATCAATTTCATTATGTTTTGTAAAATTTATGACTATTTTAGTGATGGTAGGTAGAAACCCTACCTAGGGTTTCTAGTTTGAAGGAAAATTCATTTCTCTTGATTCCCATGGGGAAGATCCATAAAATTTTGTCAGAATGTCTATAATGATGTTATATAAAATTCCTCCCAAGGAAAGGGCTTGACTCTTTAATTTGTATGAGTTATTAAACACTATTGTTTTCATATTACAAGGTGAACTAGGTTGAAGATTGTCTTGAATCTTTCTCTGTTTTGTTTGGTTCAAACCCTTCAACTGTGCATCAAATTGGTATCAAAGCCTGAAGATTTGGGAAAGGGAAGTTTTGGAAGTCTATTTTTTGAAGAATGACTCCGAAAAAGAAGATATATGGGCAAAGGGAGTCAACACTATTCAATGGATTGTTCAAAGTGATAAATAAGTTACAAGAGGAAGAAATGGAAAAGATTCTACAAGAGGAAGAAATGAAATCCATGGAAGTAAGCAAGTTGGAAAAGGATATATTATTCTGGACTACATGAAAATCCAAAATAAAATGTTTTCAAGTTGTGATTTTATATATTTGCATCGATAATATTGTTTCAGAATACATGGTAGATAAATTGGGTTTGGAAAGAATGCCACACCCCACACCCTATTCAATCACTTGGCTTCAAACATGTACCAAGGTAATCATAAGTGAGAAATACAAATTTGAATTTTACATAGGCCCTTATAAGGATCAAATACTTTGTGATAATAATTTGGATGCATGTCATCTTGTGTTTGGAAGGTTGTGGCATTATAACAGGGCAAAAAAGTATAACAAGAAAAATAACACATATGAGTTGGAAAGGGATGGGGAGAAATATTCATTAACAACATTGAAGGGTGAGTGCATAAGAATTGAAAGCTTGGTATTAAGTGGGAAGATGGCCATACAAAATTCTGAAGAAAATACAAATGAGGTAATGATAGAGGTAACAAATTTTGTGAACAACATATTGTTTGAAACAAAAGTTGAAAAAGAAGTGGAAGAAATTTCTTTTGAATTTGCTCAAACTAATGAAAGTAATAATGACATTGATGTTGAAGTGGGTGATGTTCAAGAAGAGGAAGTGACAACACAAGATGTTATAGAGGACTCAAGGATAGTCCCAGGAGAAAAGATAGTTATGGAGGGTAAGGAGATACATTGGTTCTCAAGAGAAGAACCAAGAGTTGAAAATATTGATGTCAAGGAGAACAAACTAATGGAGGAGAAATTCAAAAGTGAAAATGAATGGTTGAGTTAGGTTGAGGTGAAGAGAAATATTTTGGAGGATAAGGAAGATGCGAGAATATATGAAAAATAACATGAGGTGGATAAAGAAGTTGATGAAAAGCAATGGAAAGAGACACCAAGAAGACTTGAGGAGAAAGATGAAGATTTTATGATGGATTTTGATACTAATCAATTTGATTATGTCCATGATTTTTTTATAATGTTCATTTCAATGCACGTGATAAAGAAATAAGGCTAGAAAAAGTAGGAATTTCTCTTTGATAGGTCCAAATACTTAAGTAAGAAAATGAGAAGGCCGAGGGTGAAGATGAAGTATGAAGATTGTGCAAGTTCCAAACTTGATGCATGTTTCATGTACCTTGTACATTGGAAGGGTATACCAGAAAGAAGCATTTGGAGATTAGAGAAAGAGGGGATAAAACATGATTTTTTTGTAGTTCCTCACTCAAGGAGATTGATTTTCTTTTCCATGGGGAGTATGGTGTAGGAGCACCCTCATAACCTAATATGCCTACATGAGGAAAATATTATATTTTTTGCTACAAGAGGAAAAGTTTATATTTTTGCTTTGTTTTGGGTTATTTAATGTTTTTAAGGTCATTTTTTACCATTCATGATCATTTGTATCATTATGTTAAGTTTTGAGTCATTTGGACATAAATTGTAAAAGTTGCTCAAAAGTTGTGAAAATTGCCATGACAACTTTTGCAACTTGATGACAACTTTTTAAAATTTTGTCAAAAGTTGTTTATGGGTAGTTGTAGGTTGGTTGGGTAGTTGAATATGATGAAAATTTTATAAATTTTGTTCCCAAACTCAAATTTGAAGGTTGGAGAGGGTTGGAGAAGGATGGAATAAAGAAAGAACTTATTTTTGTAGCATCCTTACATTATTTTCTTTTAGTTTTTAGAATTTGCAGTCCCAAACATGAAACTGTATGGCTTTTTTATGTCCTCATATTGAAGACTATAATATATGGATATAAATATATTTGTTTCTAGTTTCCAATTCTTTTTGTCTCATAAAATTTTCATTGAGTTTTGTGTGAGATATGGCATTTTTAGTGCTTGTTGCTCCAAATGACTGGTTTTTCCTGTAACAGTCTGAAATAAATGTTTGGTACGGCCATGTACAGTTCAATATGGCCTTAATTTTTTTTGAAAAGTTGAATAATTGAATCCAATTTAATTTGAAAGTGGTTGTTGGAAACTACAATTGAAACAATTGTTATATTGTTGTTGATGTCAAACCTTAACTAGTAAGATAGTTGCTATCTAGTAGAGTACCATATCTTTTGATTGATGAAGAGGATTTGAAAAGAGGAAATAACAAGAGGACCTAAGGAAATGTTGAGTTATGTGATACTTCAATGGGTACTTGATTAGTTTTCACATTGACAAGGTAATTAAGTGAAGAAGTCAATATATTTGAAGCATAGGCTTAACCGAGGAAAAGAGAAGAAATTCAGTTTAAGCCGAGTGATTCCATTGTTGACCGAGCATCAGTAATTATCGAGTATTAGAGAATTAACCAAGCAAAGAAAGTGTTTTCTGAGTAGAACAATTTTAGCGATGACCGAGTTATTCAGTGGTGATCGAGTAGATGAACACAGTATTGACCAAGTGTCAGTAATTTACAGTTTGTGAAGGAATTGAGAATCCTAGCCGACATAGTTGAATTCTTAGGATATATAAAACATGTTGACATTAATAATGAATGACCTAGAGAATTTAATGAAAGGTAAACCATTTTATTATGGATTCAAGGAGAAGTTTGGAGAAGTATCTAGAATGATAAGGAGTAGAACAAAATGATGGAAGGATTCGATGAATTTGACCTAAACCTAAGATCTATGGAAGAGATTAAGCTACAAAAGATTAATCTAATTGATCAAGGAGGTATAAGGATGACCTAGTTGTGAGGTTATCCAGAGTGTGGAAAAGAGGTTGATGTTATTGATTGACGAACCTAAGCAGAAGGCTAAGAAGAGTTGTGAAGAGATGAACAGAGTTGAGGTGATTGCTTGAAGGGTTTCTGAGAATATCAGAGATGGAGATGGTAATGAAGGTCAGTCAGTAAATCAACATATGAGCGAATTGGATCTGTATTTGAGAAGTGAGTTGTATATTTCAGATCAGAACCTATTGTTTCTTTCTAAATATTGTATCAGTTAAAAACCTTTAATCAAGGTTGACCTTGTTAGGATTAAGTAATACTGAGAGGGGAGTGAATCAGTATTATTGAACTTTAATTTAAACTTCAACCAATTATAGATAAATAAAAACAATTCTTCAAAATGAAAAGAACATATAAGCACAACACATAACTCATGACACCATGATTTGTTCTCGAGGAAACCTTGTTAAGGGAAAAAACCCACTGGGGATGATACCCACAACTATGCACTAAAATATTGTATCCTTGTTAGGAGATCTAGCCCTGTTAGGAGCCGATGATTACATAGTACATTTCCTTGTTAAAGGATTACAAAACCATGTTAGGGGTATACAAAACACCTAGTTAAAGGTGGTGAGCACACTACTTTTACAATTAAAAAATGTCTCAAAAGAGTTCTCCAAAATGTGAATAATACAAGCACTTATCTTGCTTAGATAGTTCCAATTATAGCTCTGTCTCTTAGTGATCTCGCATATGATCTCTTCTCTCAGATTCACAATCTTGCTTCATCATCATAATCACATCCATACTTCGCTTTCACAAAAGCACTCTATACTTATACAAACTCTACCATCAAGTTGGCTTCACAAATACCAAACAAAACTTATGCAAATGATAATTGTGGAGTCGGTGATCTTATATTACCAAAGATTCAGCAATATACTCCATTCACTTGACTTAGCACAATACCATATCCACTATACTCTCCTTGATCTTCGCAACTGTTCATATACCCTATTATACTGATTTACTATCTTCGCATACCTTCCGAACACTATATCTCACTGATCTGATAACCAAAATTCATGCACTCTTAATTGAAGCATGTATACATCCCAAAATACCTTCAGTTAACTTCACAATCCATAACACCTTATATATCTTCATCGCTGACTAAAATTGTGGAACTATTCCCTGCTATCCTGATTCTGGACTTAGTCATTTCCATGACTAAGACTCCAGTGGAAAACTTCTCAACATGCGATCACTCCAACATAAGTGTTGTTAGGATTAGGTAATACTGAGAGGGGGGGTGAATTAGTATTACAAAACTTTGATTTCAATTTCAAACAATTATAAACAATCCAAAGTAATGTAGAAATGAAAAGAACATAGAAGCATAACACATTACTCATGACACCATGATTTGCTCTCGAGGAAACCTTGGCCAAAGGGAAAACCCCGGTGGGCATGGTACCCACAAATATGTACTAAAATATAATATCCCTATTAGGAGATCTAGCCCTATTAGGAGCTGATTGTTACATAGTACATTTCCATGTTAGAGGATTACAAAAACCCTATTAGGGGTATACAAAACACCTGGTTAAAGGTGGTGAGCACACTGCTCTTACAATCAATATTGTCCCAAAAATAGTTCTCAAAAGGGGGGAACACTACAAGCACTTATCTTGCTTAGATAGTTCCAATTGTACCTTAGCCTCTCTCTGATCTCACATCTGATCTATGTTCTTATATTCAAAAACTTACTCCATCATCCTAAATCATTCCATACTTCGCTTTCACAAAACCAATATATACTTATATAGAATTAGCCTTCCAGTCGGCCTCATAATTGTCATACAAAACATAATAGAAACTTATGCAAATGATATACATGGAGTCAGCGCTCTTATATTACCAAAGAGTTGGCAATATACTTTATTTACTTATCTTAGCATGTTACCATATCCATTATGCTTTCCTTAATCTTCGTAACTATTCATGTACCCTATTATATTGTTTTACTGTCTTCGCATACCTTCCGAACACTGTATCTCACAAATATGGTATCCAAAACTCATGCGATCTTAACTGAAGCATGTGAATATCCCAAAATACCTCCAGTTAACTTTGCAAGCCATAATACCTTGTATATCTCTATCGCTATCCAAAACTGTGGTACTATACCCTGTTATCCTGATTTTGGACTTAGTCATTTTCATGACTGTGACTCCAGTGGAAATCTCCACAACATGCGATCACTCCATCATAAGTTTTTCCATAAATGACAACCCTTAAGTGATTCCCAGTACTCCAAAACATCACATGCCAATAATTCATGTTTCCATAAATGAAAACCCTCAAGTGATCCCTAGTTCTCCAAAACATCACTTTCCAACAATCTCTCCCTTCGGCATTGATGGAAACACTTAGAAAAATGACTAAGTGTCACAATACAACTCTCTTCTTTTCTTTTTCTCTTTTCTACTTTTTTTGTTTTACACATCTTTTCTTTTCTTTACTATTTTATTTTCTACATATTACCCTCTCATATTTCTTTCTCTTCCTCTCCCTTTGACATTAATGGCAAAGGTACATTCAAAATTACAAAACTTAAGAACAAAAGATTTAGTGCTTACTCACCAGATTTAAGACATCTTGGAAAGAGTTTTCCAAGGTCTTCACTTCCTCAGCCCATGAATTTATTAGAAGCTCACTGACATGAATTAATCCATTCAATGCATATGATGTTGTCTCCGCTTCCTTAAGCTCTATCAGTGTAGACACAGTCATTGAGCCTTCAACCTTTTCCATCTCCAAAAGATGTGACTCAAGCATTGTAAGCTTAGGGGTCAGTAGGCTTCTTAATAAGCCAAATCTATCTACAAATCTCCCTTTCTCCATTTCTAGTACCCCTATCTTATCCAATAGCCTGGATGTCTCTTTATTCATTTCTCCCATAGTTTGTGAAGATGATTCATAACTGTCCATAAGAATGTCGAGGGTAGCTCTATCCTTGGCTATGATCTCCTCAATGTTCTTTATATTCCTGTAAGGATTTATGTAGTAGCTGTATATTTTCCTATCTTGTGCTATAGAACTCTTGGCCTTAAGAGTAGTAGCCTTGAGAATTTTTAAGTCCCATGAAATGGACTGGCAGACTTCTCTCAACTTCTTTTCCAAAAAGTTCTTCTCAGCCTTGTCTTATGTAGTCTTTAGCAATGAATCAAAATGATTATCAAAGCTATTTTATATTGTACCAAGGTTCACAACTTCATCCTTCTCTTGAAAGATAATTAGTGAGGGGAGTAGCTTGTTCATTGTTTCTACAGCCCGGACCATTACCTTAACTCTTTTGTCACCTTTTTGAACTGATCTTTCTTTAGCTTTAGAAAAAGACATAAATGATAGCCTCATCAGCTCATCCTCATCCATACTTTTCACATCAAAAATTATTGGTTTGGCCATACTTGCCAACAATAAGGAGGTATCCAAACTAACCTCAACAACTTTTTCGGATTTGATCTGTTCTACCTTCTTTTCCTTCAGCTAAATTTCTTTCTCATGTACTTTTTCCTCTTGTTTCTCTTCTGATTTCTCTTCCTCTATTTTCTCTTGATCTCCAACTTCCATCACACTAACCACATCCTCCAAAAATGGATCATTAACATCCTGCAAAGTGTCAAGGGTCACAGGCATACCAGTGACAAAGAAGTATGGTTGCATGCTATCTTGAACACTTTCATCCACTGTCTTGGAACTTTCTCCTAAACCCAAAGATATAGGCTTAGTAGCCTTGGGAGGTGAGGTCTTCTTTGGCATATCATACATTAGAACTTGATCTAATGTCTTTTGGGTGTCCTCAATCACCTCATCATATTTCCTAGCCATAATTTTGACTAGTTTGGCCTTTGTCCTTAGTAGGGGTTTTAGTGCATTTATGATTCTCTCTCTCTCTCTCTCTCTCTCTCTCGTAAAGATACAACCGGTAAAATATCTTCAATTGTCTTGTTCCTTATGTTTTCATCTTCTGATTGTGCTAACTATTTCCTGATTTCCAGTCTACTGTATAGGTCTTCGGTAAACTGTTGAACATAACCTTTTGGATTGTATGGTTGAGCATGTGGTTTTTCCATCAATTCCAAAGAGGGAGATTGTTGGAAACTACAATTGAAACAATTGTTATATTGTCATTGATGTCAAACCTTAATTGGTAAGACAATTTATATCTAGTAGAGTACCATATCTTTTGATTGATGAAGAGGAAATAACAAGAGGACCTAAGGAAAGGTTGAGTTATGTGATACTTCAATGGGTACTTGATTAGTTGGCACATTGACAAGGTAATGTGTTGTTTATCTTTAAAACTAAGTGAAGAAGTCAATAGATTTGAAGCATAGGCTTAACCGAGCAAAATAGATGAAATCCAGTTTAAGCCGAGTGATGCCAGTGTCGACCAAGCATCAGTAATTGTCAAGTATCACAGAATTATCCAAGAAAAGACAATATTTTCTGAGTAGAACAATTTTAGCGATGACCGAGTTATTCAGTGATGACCGAGTAGATGAACACAGTATTGACCAAGTGTTAGTAATTTATAGTTTGTGAAGGAATTGAGAATCCCAGCCAACATAGTTGAATTCTTGGGATATGTAAAACGTGTTGACATTAATAATGAATGACCTAGAGCATTTAATGCAAGGAAAACCATTTTCTTATGGATTCAAGGAGAAGTTTGGAGAAGTATCTAGAAGGATAAGGAGGAGAACAAAATGATGGAAGGATTTGATGAATCTGGCCTAAACTCGAGATCTATGTAAGAGATTAAACGATAAAAGATTAATCTACTTGATCAAGGAGGTATAAGGATGACCTAATTGTGAGGTTATGCAGAATGTGGAAAAGAGGTTGATGTTATTGACTGACGAACCTAAGCAGAAGGCTAAGAAGAGTTGTGAAGATCTGAACAAAGATGAGGTGATTGCTTGAAGGAATTTTCAAGCAGACCAGAGATGGAGATGGTAATAAAGGTTAGTTAGTAAACCAACATATGAGCGAATTGGATCTGTATTTGCAAAGTGAGTTGTATATTTTAGATCAAAACCTACTGTTACTTTCTAACCATTGTATCAATTAAAATCCTTTAATCAAGGTTGACCTAACAGTCATTTTGTAAAATTTTTAATCAAGGTGACATTTTGATGGAATGTTCTTAAGCCCTCTAACCAAGCCACTCTTAACAGGGTGATTAAATCCTTTAACGGAGTCGCACCTAACAATGTGTATTGTAAACCTTTAACATGGTTGGCTTCTCACAGAGCTCACTTCAGAAGAGTAAAAATTTAGTAGCATGCTACTAGTGGTTTTCCCATACTGGGTTTCCACATTAAATCTTGGTGTTATACTTGTGTGAATGTTATTTGATGTGTTATGTTGTTGAAAGTTTTATATTCTACAAGTTGACTACTTTTGGATAGTGGACTACAAGTTTTATGTTACTGATATATTATATAGAGACCGAGTGAATTGCTGAATAGATCTAAGATTGTTGAAGAGTTTAAAAGTGGAGTTGGTACATTTGGACCTAAGGATAATTGATTCACCTCCCCCCCCCCCCCTCTCAGTTATTCTAAAATCATTCTAACAGTGGTTTGATCAATTTTCATTATGTTTGTAAAATTTACGACTATTTTAGTGTTGGTAGGTTGAAACCCTACCTAGGGTTTCTAGTTTGAAGAAAATTTCATTTCTCTTGATTCCCATGGGGAAGATCCATTAAATTTTGTGAGAAGGTTTGTATTGATGTTATCTAAAATTCTTCCAAAGGAAAGGGCTTGAATCTTTGATTTGTATGAGTTATTACAGACCATTATTTTTAGATTATAGGGTGAACTAGGTTGAAGATTGTCTTGAATATTTGTGTGTTATGTTTGGTTCAAACCCTTCACCTTTGCATTAATCATGCTAGTGTCATTGTCCAAGATGCTCAAATTTGGACCAAAGACTCTTTGACGCCTACTCTTTCTATTTTTTTAACTAAAATATTTATTTTCTTTTACGGATAATTAGATATCTTTACCAATTTAGCTCATTGGGGTTATCTAAATGTATGTTGTAAAATTGGCTCTCAAAGGAACATAGCTTATTTTCCAAAGGGTCAAATTTACACTATTACACATACACATTGTTACAAAAACAAGTAATTTTCGCAACTAGTATCTCTTCCTCTTTAGCAACAACTATTGTAGGTTCAACATCCTCTAAGTCTACTCCTTCACTCTTGTCATTTTATGAAAACTATTGCTCCATTTCTTCATTATTTATGCTCTCCATTCTATTCTCCTTTTCATTTGTTCACTTTTTGTCCTCTTCCAAAAGGATTCTCTTTTCACCTTATCTTTTTCTTACTTCAAATTCTTTCGTTTGCTCAATTTCTATCACATCTTATCTAGCTTGGATCATTTCTGACTCTTCAAAAAATAGATTTCCCATAACTTTTGTCTTGTTGTTCTTCCTTAAAGAAAATTTTGACGTCTCTTTATGATCCATCTTTTCCTCTTCTTCAAAGAAATATTTTCATCATTCTACAAATTCTTTAGACACCACACGTCCCTCTGCAATTACAAGGCTCTACCTAAAAGAAACTCACACTTACAAATTATCCTCTACCCCACAAAGACTAGAAGATGTACCTCTCAAAACCCTCTCTAACCACTTTCATAGAGTGGATGATGTTTGCACACTTTCTACCCAACTTAACCTCTATTGGAAGATAGCCACCATGATCTCATACACCTATTTCTCAGCTATAACATCTTTCCCAATGAGTTTCTCTATTTTTTAAGTATTCTTGAGGGACATAGAAATTCACACAATGAAACTTCTTTGCATTACAAGTAAACAATTAACTCATCCCAACGAATTCTCCAACTCTATACCAAAAAATGAATACAATATTGATGGATGGTGTCAAACTACCCAACCTTACTATAGGGAAGTTAAGGTGACAGAGCAACTTCCTACACTAACCTTGAGAGGAGGGTTATGCAACAATTTACAAATATTTATTATAGTTATAGAAACTTAACAGAAATAATCTTAAATAGCATGCATACCACATGGTAATTTACATGGGGAAAACCCTTTCGAGAGAAAAAAACAAAACAAAAAAAAACCCCACTCCAAAAGTCATCCAATATATTATTCAAAATCAACAACATATTACAACATACTTATAGAGCAAGCTTCTCATAGAAGTATAACCAATAAAGATCCAAAGGCAACTCAACATCTATCATATTCTCAGAAGACATCACAGTACACAATCATAATACAATGCCCTCATAAAAAACATGGTTATCCATTATTAGACTTGTGACCTAATGATAAATGATCAAGATTTACAATGATAAATTACACATAAAATGTGACCTTAGAGGGCATTGCCCCAAGCCACAATTAGGGCACATGGCCCCTCCCTTGCAACCCCCCCCACCCCTCTCCCCCCCCCCCCCCCCCCCGCACTCATTACAACAATACCATTTTATTATTGCAAAGTTGAGACACCATTCTTCTAACACTTAACAACCCTTAACATATTATCCACACATACAACAAATCCTTCAAGAATTAATTACATAAATTCATTAATAGAGAAACACAATTTAGATATTTCTTAATGGTTTCTAGGCATCTCATGTCTGCAAATCTTTTATCCTCATGTCTCCATGCCTTCTTGGCTTCATTCCTATTTTGAAATCCTTTTTTTCTTTCTTCATCCTACAACTCTCATGGTTTTCTTGAACACCTTTGAAATTCCTCTTTTTTTCTTCTATTACTTCTCTTGGTGAGTTAATTTCTTACATTCTCCCTAATACAATCCTTAAGAGCAACTTGCAAGTTCTTTCTCCAATGTTCTTTTTATTGATTGACTCCCTTTAATATAATTATTTTATATTTTATAATAGTAGAACACCTATGAAACACCAAAAAGAAGCACACAAACTTACTTTTTTATTTTCCTCTAATTATCTTTTAAAATTCCTTTGTATATGCTTAAAACTCATCATTAAATGCTTCCAAATATGACACTCAAACTTGTTGGACCATATCTAACACCTAGCTATTGTAGATGTCTTTAAAAAATATAATAAAATCATGAACCCATTCGTGCCCATTTGAAAATTGAAGTTTTAACTATTTTATAAAAAAATCAATAGTATACATAAATGTAGTTTAAACTATACATAAATGTGTGAAGTTAGCTATTACCAAATACTAATATGCTTCCCCTACTACCCTCACCAATTGGTTGTACCATCTACAGAATAATTATCTTTTGTCCTCAATTCTATATTTTTTTCCTATGCAGTGTTGTACTCCAGGTGCAAACAATCATCCACTATCAAGAATGCAAAACTATTGTTGGTGTTGAAAACTTGAAACCCAAGCTATAGAAACGTCAATGACTCTAAACTCTGAAATAGCATCTAACTCCAAACCGTGATGCCTCTACTACAAAGTGTTGCAAGCTATGAACTCTCAAAACTCTAAGGAATCTTTGCACTCCATACACCTTTTGCATCCCTTGGTTTTTAATAAGCTATAAACTTTTGGATTTGTTTGCAGACTTTTAAACGCAAGGATTGAATGATGAGATATTAAACACACAACGATCTTATTAAAAAGCACAAAGATTAGACGATGAGGGATTAAACGCATAGGGAATATGCTCAATGGAATAGCTTATTTTCGTCATTCATCAACCATTGCATCAACAAACACACAGCCATAGCCCAATGTATTAAACTTATGCTCAAATCAATGGTGTGCATACAGTTGTGTTGAAATCAAATTAGGTACCAAATAGAAAATCTCTATCAATCGAACAATGCCAAAATACTATCTGTAAAAGCCCTAAACATAGAAAGTAATACCATTCGAGGAAACAAAAAGAACGCGACCAAATATGAGGCATCCAAGACAAGCTTTCAAAACCAAGATTTTCGTAGGGGCCTCCCTAGTTTCTATATGAAAATTAGGGTTTGTGGGGCAAGCAACAATAATATGCATAATAAATCCACAACATTTAGTGGAGAGGCATTAGAGAAGTTTTTGTGTGCACGAGGCTATTTGTATAAATGAGCAATGCCATTCTTCCATTCATTTCCTACAACCTACAAATTTTTCCTTATGGCTTTTCCATGTTATCTCCCACACCATAGGTATGAGTGGCAACATATAGATTGAGTACATTTTGATGGCCTCGTTTGGTTGCAAGAAGTGCCTAACATTAACAACCTAGATTGGTCCAAACCAAATGTTGTCCACAATGACATACATGACATCAATAGTTACATTTCTGCATGTAACCTATGGGAAGCTAGCTCGTAAAACCTAATAGTCCAACAATCCATCCTTGTCAACTCTTTCTTGCTAAACACCCATAATATCCACATTTGATCCCTTCTCTAACTATATGGTGTTGTTAAACTATATTCAACAACACACTATATATAGCAAGAAACATCTTTGCAGAGAAAAGTATCATCGTTAACTTGTCATTCCAAAGTTCCTTGTGAACTAAAGTGCTATCTACTTGATGTACTAATGATACTAGCACCTATCACCCCATGATGAGACACCAAGCATTCACAATCCAATAATTCTTTTGATATAGCATTGCAAGAATTGATCATCAATAAAATGCTCAATACATTCATTGGTCACTGCTACATAAAAGATGAGCAATAGCCTAATATCTATTACAAGGTATCCTTTTCTATGCAATTCAATGCTTAGTACATTCATTGCTCGCTACTCCATTAAAGTTGAGCATCAGCCTAAGATCAATTACAAGGCATCTTTTTCAATCCATTTTTACTTCAATATTACCATGATATCTAATATATTATACCATCCCCCAACCATATCCATGCACCCACTTCACTTGAAGCATACAAATCTTTGTATTACAAGTATGTCAGCGTTGCATCTTCTAGTACGATTGCTAATTGTGATTATATGAGAGCTGGTAATATGAGTTGAGTGTAGATTAGAAATTATAAAAAGAGATTTTCATTTTAGTCCTTATCATCTTAATCTCTATCCTTTCCATATCATCTTAATCTTTATCCTTTCCAACCAAGAATGGTGTTGGTCATAAAATTATTTTATTTCCCCAACAACACTTGCTTAGATTAAGGTCATAACATGACTAAACCCGACCAGTTATGTCTTCAATTGTTTTCTCTGGGAACATGTGTCTAGCAACTGTTCTCCTACTCAGTACCTTTCAACTAGGATCTAAGAATGTAATGATGGCATTGTTCAGGTATGTGAATCCGATCACATGCTAGAATCATGTTATTGTATGTGAATTTTAAACTTTAAATTAAAAATTAAAATGCTCACTCTTTGACTAAAATGAGGTCAGCAAGAATCCAGTGGCATGAATCTCAGCTCAACTTTTATATAGTAGGCAGCATTGATACTTGAACAGTGTCTATTGTATTCTATGATCAAGTTTGTTGTGTGCTTCAACCTTGAATTTCTTCCATATTAACCTTTAAGACTGTTAAAACTATATCAGTCAATTTTACAGACTGGTAAGAATTATTGCAGTGACCATTAGAAATTACACTAATAATTGTGACCGGATTTAGAGGCTCTGGCCTTATATTCCTCTGGAAAAAAACATCAAGATGTAAAACGTGCTGCTGACAATTGAAGCAAAGTATACCTTTTGCAAATATAACCCATATAATAAGAATTCTAACAAAACAGAATAATTATAAGAGAAACTGGCAAACATAAATGCTTCATTCAATCACCTAATGACTGAAACATGCAGAGAGGTGAATATCGTGACTCAAAATCCAGGCCTACAATATGAAAAATCTGTTTAATTTTGTTCAATGATTACCCATAACAAAACAGACTTATTTAAGTACTAGACATGTCTTTGGTTTCACCTTAACAGCAAAGTTTTTAACAAACTCATCAACACAAGGTCCTGCACACATGTTTTCCTTCAAAATAATGTGGACAAAAAAGCGGGCCTGTCTGAAAAGCTCCACTGTTAAAGGATTCAGATTAGGGCAGCCATGCATGTATAGAGAGGAAAGTTTAGGGCATCCGCTCCTGAGAAAAAGAAAACTTTTATCGCAAAAATGTCTGCAGCGATTAACATGAAGGATCTCTAGGTTTCTACAATTCATGGCAACCTCTTTCCAACCAGCCACAGTCACCTGTGGACAAACTGCCAAATTCCATTCTTTCAATAAAGGACAGCCCCTCGAAATCTTGGTTACAGCTGAGTCATCAAGTGTACGACACATCCTTGTGTGTAAGAATTGCAAATTAGCACATCCCATGCCAATGCAGCTGAACCCTCTCGAACCAAGATCAATCAAATTCCGAGAGTGTGACAGGCTCAAATATTGAAGAGAACCACCATTAGGAATCACACACAAACCATCATCTGTCAAGCGGCAGGAATCTGCATCTAGATACTGAAGAAACAAGTACTTCTTAAAGCCAATTCCCTGTATATTTCTACAAGATGAGATAGTAACAACCTTAAGCCCTGGGCATCCTTCCCCAAGGGCCGCAATGCCTGAATCAGAGATATGTGCACAGTATGAAAGATTTATTATTTCTAAATTTGGACAGCTTCTTGCTACATGTTCAAGACCAATATCGCTAATATTACAACGATAAAGACTCAAAGAAGACAAGCCATTAGAACTGTTGCAAATATGAGATAGACCATCATCTGTGATGCTGAAGCAGCAATCAAGTGAGATATTTTTCAACTTCAAACCTGCTGATTGAAACAAGGCAAGGGCTGAATCTGGAATTTCAGTACAACCAGCCAATGAAACTGAATTAAGTGCGGGAAAACGATCAAGAAGCTTGGAGAGATAATTTGTGCAAATTGGAGCTGACATATCACGAAACTGAAATTTTATCGAACATCGGGCTTCATTCTGAATTTTCAACCAGCGTTGACATGTGAGGCCAAATGCATCTTGATCAGCTGAGTGCATTAAAAATTTGACAACATTAAAAAGGCATTCATTTGGAAGATCGTCTATACATGTTTCCCCTCTTAATTCATATACAGAACAAATCCCATCATTAGCCATTTTCTCAATGAATGCAGGTTCCCTGAAACAGAACAGTCCAAACTAAAATATCAAAGAAACCTGTACACAAGTTCACTGCACATGCCCAAGCATGTTATAGAACAGCTGCTAAACCACATAATTGACAATTCCATAGATGCCACCAAAGTTATCTGAACAGATGATCACTGAAGCTATAAAGTAAATAGTATCAAAGATTGATTAACTCTGAACTTAACTTGTGAAAGACAGTAAACAATACTTGCAGCCCCAACAGAAATAATACCCTATGCTAAGAGAAACATCTTCTCAAGCTAATATCCACTTCCAATGACATTACTTCTTTACGAAAAATAGTCCTTTTGAAGTTTTGAACACCATGAATAAGCAAATAGCTTAAATGACAAATGGCCCCAAATTAGAAAACAGAAAATCTGAAAATCAGAAGAGCATTAATGTATCCCCCAGCGATTAATATTGGGTGGCCCTTCTCATATGTAAAAGCTTAAGCTCTTAGGCCTCTCGTGCCAAGTGAGGCACATCAGTTTCATCTGAAGGTTGTAATGCCCGAATTTTGATATTGTATTTTTTCCGACCTGGAGTTCCACTGCCCGAGCTTGAATCTGAACTATCAAAACCACATGGAGATGCACGATCTTCATAGCCATAGCCAATAAATGTTCCACATTTTCGGCATAGAAGTTTGGTTCTCATACGGCAAAAACCACAAGAATAGAGAGCACATTTAACTTCATCAACCTGAGTGAACCTGCTCAAATCAATGGACAGGAATGAAATGATGCCTTTCTTAATGGCCTTGCGATACTCTGAACCGATGTTAGAAGTGATACGGTTTGATGAGCACAGATTTAAAGGATATCCGCAAGAGCCACAGCTGCAAAGTTAAATAAATAGAAAGATGTTGATCTCGTCAAGTGAAAGCTCATGAAAACAAATTTCAAACATCATGCTTAATAACAAAGGATGGCTCCACATGACTCTGAAAGCAGAAGCCAAACAACTTGTCAAGACATACAGTGTTACAAACAATACATGTTTATAGCATTGATTGAATACATTAAAGAAGACATTTTATTATTTATTTCGGAAAATTCATGTTATGATTCAAGAAGAAAGGTCATTAAAAAGAAAAACTTTTTCTTTGACTCAACATTTTGAATTAAGAAGCCGGTCAAAATTGATCTCCCCTGTTTTTTATTTCTTTTTGAGAGAAGCATTCCATGAAGACGGAGTTTGCAATAAAACTATTTTAATCTTGAAAATCATCTTAAAGAAAAAGAGATTATAATTTATTATCTATTTCGGAAAATTCTTGTTATAATTCAAGAAGAAATGTCATTAGAAAGAAGCAACAAAGTTTTATCTTTATGACTACAATATCTGTCTTTTGCAAACCAGTCAAAATTTTAAAAAAACTGAATTATTGATCTCCCCTATTTCTTATTTCTTTTTAAAAGAAGCATTCAATGAAGACAGATACTGCAATAAAACCATCTTAATCATGAAAACTATCAAATCAGTTGGTCTTCCATCAATATGAGATACAGATTTGGTAATAACAGGTAACATTCATGAATTATGCTAACATTTGGTAGTGAAGACCTGTGTTTATAATATATATTGATCGGTTCTAATTTAAATAATCTTAGAGGCAGCTAATACATACACTTTGTTTTCAGATATATTCATCATTCAGCTTCTATGTTTTCTTCATCGGTTTTTTCTTATGCAATCTTAGAAGTTAAGATAGAATTTTGTGGGCTTATAAATCTGCACTTTGCCATGTTTCTGTCCCTTATTTCAGGATTTTGATTATCATGGACAAAGCCAGCCTTTCATTTTATAGGGTAAGAGCTCCTATGATGTGATGCTCCAGCTGAGCAGCAAGGGAAACATATGAGGGTGAGGCATGTATTGGCTCTTATATAACCACAGTTTGTGCTGTCAGCCTCTTTGTAAAGACTGCTACTTATCCTTATCAGATCATGTAAATAGATTCCCCACTTTAATTATGTACATATGCATTCCCCGGTGATGAACATACATATATGCACTAGGAAATGTCCTTGTGCCTGATTCTAAGGCCAAAAACCTTAATGGGCTCCCTTATGGCTCACGGGAATAGAAATTCTTGTATATCAAGGATTCTGGAAACCCCATACAAACACAGATTTATACGGAAAGACAGAAGAAGGATCTAGAAAGAAGTAAGATGCTGTATCTTCTGATCCTGGAAATCAAAGACACTAATACCTGTATGCACAAAGTTAAAATTGTAACACAGAAAAATGTACATGAGAAACACTGACTTAATAACAAGCCTTATTACATTCTGGTACCATCCCCAAACCCACACATGCCAAATTTCCACAAAAGTCAAAGAAAACAATATACTGCTAGTTAATTGTTCCAGAAACCCCCAAAACACACATTTAGGTTAAGGGAAGTTATGAGCTTAGAAAGGAGCCACACTTATGCCTAATGATGCTGAAAACTTTAATATCGTGCACATGAAACAAACCACAGTTCAAATTATTGCTAATGTGGCAATCTCACTTCCTTGCAAATAGAGCATAAACTAAGGCAAACTGGCAGTAAGATTTTTCTTATTTATTTATGAACTCTCAACCTAGGATCAAATAATAACCCAAAGCAACCACAATGCCTGAGTATAAACCTCAGCTGCAAAGGAACTTTCCAGCAGGAGTTAGAGTATCAGTCAGATGATCCCAAAAATCTGGGCATTACATTTAATTGCAGGACTCAACCAAGACCTTCAAAACTGCAAATGGTAAAATCTATGTTATGGAGGTATAGCCCCGTTTCCAGGTACAAATTGCACCAGAATCGGGTACTGATCCAAATCACCAACAGAATTGGGCACAGTTCAGATTTTTTCAAGTAGCAATTCTAACTCGAATCTGTCGAATCTAAGTCAGTGTTGTTAATGTTTGTAGCTTCAGTCGTATAATCATTTAGAATACATATAATACTTAAATATTGATTAATAATAATATATTGTATTGGTATATATATATATATATATTATGCAAACTTAATTATTCAAATGAATAGTCATGTCCCATGAAGTTTCATGTCTCTCCTAGCCTCTTTCTCAATATAAATGAAAGAGAGATTGTTGCATTTGAAAGACACATACCACAGACAACCTAGGCACTGCTATTACATTTGCAGCGATCCTACAATCTTAACATGGTATCAGAGCCGGTTGGGAGGAAGCTCTACTAGATTGCAGGAAGAAATGCAAACATGCTATGATATATTGGACACAAGTAAAAGAAATAAATTTGCAATGTTTGATGTCAAAAATCATTAAATATGGTTGGGAGTCAAAATTCAATCACTATTGATAATATAAATTCTTGATACGTTCAACCAAATTAATGAGAAGTCACAGTCATATTCTGGATTTTGTCTATTCACTATTGATTGTCGTGTTTTTAATACCCAATGGATGAATCATACATAATAATTTCATCGAGAGTATTATTCCTGTGCGTGAAAAGTTCATTCAATGAAGTTAGACAATATGGGAAAAAATATATAAATAGCAGAGACATTGAAGTCTACAGATATTAAGCAGCACCGATAAATAGCAGTGACTATTGATTCTCTTTTCATACCAAGAGACACAGGTTGAATCATTTCAACACTCATTGTTTGACAAGAAGCTTTCATTCTGAGCCTGTGACGAAAATGGAAATTACCATATTCTCATCAAAGTTTTGATCTATGCAATACAAGCGAATAATAGTTTTATGTTGATCAAGATATTTGAATGGGGACGCAGCAGAACTATATGGCTCAGACTAGTCATAATATAGTCATCTACGGAGTTTATTAATTTATTTGCAATGAAAATCCCTCACGATGCATATAAAGACAAATATCATGATGTGAATCATATTTGACACAAATATTTGATGACACGTGTCATACTTGGAGTTCGAAAGGCAGTGACCTAAAGGAAAAGGCGAGTTTAAGTTATATATTGCATATAAGCAATCTATTTGACGATGATAGACTCTGTAAACAAGTCGATTGGTGGGTGCAGGTCATAATTTTGCGACCCTTATACATACAATGTACTCCAAGCTTCTGCAACACATGGGGTGCTTCCAAAATAAATTTTCAGTGCAAAAGCATTTAAATTTGATGATGAAACAATTTGGCACTGGTTACTGTTGGCAACAGGGGAACGTTCAAAACACAATAGTTAGAGATTGGTTTTTGAAAGATTAATATAATCGTTAAATCCTTGCATTGCGATCAAGCCAAGGGTGCTAAGATGAGACTCTTGTATATGGTGTAAACAATCATGGGCCTTCCTCTGCGCATGACACGAAACCTCATAATACCATTGATACAAATGACGGTGGAATTATCATACAAGAATGCGAGGGTATGAGAAGAAAGATGAATATTTGCAGGAACGTTTACTGTCTAGTGTGGTTCCTTACATTTGGTCAGGCAGCTAAATTGAATATCATTCCTTAGTAATATTAGCGAATGCAGAGTGGAACTATTGGCAGCTACTCTTATCGGGGATCTTACCAAAAATACATGCACGGATATTGTGTTGTGTTCGACTTTCAATGTCACATATACACTACTCACAGTAGGGACTATATAGTCTATATTGGCGAAACTATATACTATCATCATCAATTCTATCGGATCCTTGGAAATCACTCCAATCAACTAAAAGGATTAGATAAACATTGGTAATATTTTCTTAAGTGGGAAATTTACTTTAAGTAATAACAGACCCAAAATCATATTCAGATTGTAGTTCCTCTCAAACATAGAGTCATTGTGAGCAAGATGCTATCTTGGGTAGTGATCGAGGCCTCTGAATGATGTATTTAACAAATTCCAATATGTTGTTAATTGCGAATGTCTATGGTGCACCATAAATGATCTTATTTTCAATCTGTGATATCTAGATAAAGGTAATGCATCCATTAATGTATGATGCCTCGTCTTTGATCGCAAGGGATGGTGGCAAGACTGAGATTCTAAATGCAGAGAATTATTGATGCATAATGGTGATGCAAATTTAGTTCAAATATCTTCTAGATATGATTCTAGCATATATTGATATGCAAAGATTTGGAAAGGATATTGTAGTGACAGCATGTCTTTGATCGACCAATGCCTTTTGCGGTGATAAGAGGCGCTGAAGGATGATCCAAGTCTGTTAATGAAGATCACAGACTTTAATCGAATCAAGTAACAATACAATTGTGGTAATGTTGTCTTCGTTTAGTTGTGCAATGAATACGACCATGTAACGAATCTGTATTGCCACAATTACTTAATATAGACTTACCATGATTACATCAACCAACTATTGCAAGTGTTATGCAATTGATGAGTATTGAGAATGCGATCAAAATATCATTCCAGTAATAATCAGTATGAAGGATTATGATTGATGCTGCCAACTTAAGGCTTACGATTCTGGTCTTGATCGATGCTATATAAATATGGCCTGATCACTCCTATCGTGTCCCTTCCGTAGTGAAAGTAGACTAAGGTTATGAGATCTATCATATAAAGAGATAAGTATTTCATACCCTTGAATAATGTTCCTGAACTGTTCTTTGAGTCATTAATTCATGCTATAACATTGGGATAGTAAATCTTGCATGCTTCTATCTTTGGTATTTCTCTTCAGGATAGTTTAGTTTTATGAACTATTTGTAAATCTCTATCTGAAATACTTTCAGGACGAATCAAGAGGCATATGTGATTGTATTCAAGAGAGAAACAACTTGATGCTTGCAGTCATGGGATTGAGTTGATGGCTGAAACATTTCTTCAAAGAAAGAAAATATCATTTAGAGGGACAAACCTACAAAAGCGACGACCTTGGATGAGAAGGTCAGAGGGTTGATATCACGTTCAGAGGGAGTATGATAGTTCATCTAAAAACAACCTTGGACGAGGAGGTGAGGAGGTTGTTACAAGACCTTAAAGGGAGCATCCAAAGGACTATGATCATGAGATTGAGTCCCATGTGTGCTGGCTGAAACGCCTTTATGCTAATTCCTACATAACTTGGGGTTCACCTAGAGTGATGCAAACTATATAAGAGATATAGTGCATAAGAGTGAAGGTTGTATACTTTTGAGATAAACTTGGTATGATGGAGAATGAAGCCTTACATGAAAAGGAGTGTTAACATCTGTGATCTATTATCTTGTATGTTATTGCCTTCTTCTCTTTGAGAGAGAAGTCTAAGGTGAAAGCCCTTGTTTCCACCCTTTGGAATGAGCCATGATGGATCCACCCTCTGAGATGAGTCAAGGTGGATTTCATGTGTGTGACTCCAGGACTTATGGGTTCTCCTGTGAACATTGGAGAAAGGTGACGACTTTTCAACAATGAACACTTGTATTTGATTGATGTTGTGAGGTGATGACTTTGCAACATCTCCATCATGATGGATATCATGTGACTTGATATCTGTGGACATGTCATGATGGTTAGGATCTCTTAGACATCATGGTAGATATCATAAGGCTGATATCATTAAATAAACCATAGATGATTTAGAGATCTTCATGGTGGATATTATGTGACGTAATATCTATAGACATGCCATGATCAGTCTATATAAAATCATGTCTATATGATAAGTATCACATAGGTGATACTAATGCACATATCATACAAGACATCTTGAGTACTTGGTGAATATCATGGACTTGGTATTTGAAGACCATTACTCTAAGTACTTGGTGAGTATCATGGATTTGATACTTGGAGACCATTGCTCATGATAATCATTTTTGAGCACTTGGTGAATATCTTGTGAGTTGATATTTGGAGACCATTGCTCTGAGTACTTGGTGAGTATAATGGATTTGATACTTGAAGGTATCAGTAAAATGATATAAATTTTAAATGATTATCTATACTCACATATTACATTGAGGTAATATATTTATCCTCCCTAGCTAAGAGGGAGTGTTAATGATTATAGCAGTTTTGTGTAGCTATGGTGAGGATCATAAGTGTTGACAAGGAAGACCTCTACACATTCTGTTTGATCATCCTCCCTAGCTAAGAGGGAGTGTTAATGTTTGTAGCTTCAGTTGTATAATCATTTAGAATACATATAATACTTAGATATTGATTAATAATAATATATTGTATTGGTATATATATATATATATGTTATATTATATATATTATTATTAATATATATTATGCAAACTTATATTATTCAAATGAATAGACATGTCCCATGAAGGGTTATGTCTCTCCTAGCCTCTTTCTCAATATAAATGAAAGAGAGATTGTTGCATTTGAAAGACACATACCACAGACAATCTAGGCAGTGCTATTACATTTGCAGCGATCCTACAATCTTAACAAGTGTCAGCATATTTTTTAATGCATTTTTTAAAATTTTGTGACAGACGAAACCCTTGTCCATAAATGACCACATTATTTCACATTTCATGTGCTTGAAAAACATTTGCAGGAAAAATGCTCACTCTAGATTTGCCTAGCACAGAATTTACGGCTAACTCATGTATATGCCATGCTAAATACCAATCTGTGTGCCTACCTATAATAGGTTTTTTCAAGTGTAATGCCAATTCTAGCATCTCTACCCATGCCACAAATTCTACGCTAAATATTCTAATTTAATATGGCAATATTTAAATACCGTTTTTAATATTTATATACTCCTTTTTAAATTTTTAATATTTATATATTGTTTTCTAATAAAAGTCTAATATAAATTTATACATCTACAGACTTACAAATCTATGAATCACATTATTAAAGTTTTATGGTAATGTAAATTTCAATATAATGAATCTACGATTTTAAAATTAGATATTTTAAACTGTTTCACTTTCCACATATAGTTACACTTTTTGAACAATGTACATTACTAACTGTTTCAAACTTTTAATATCTATCATGAGATTTAAGTTTTTGACAAATTGATACAGAATTAGTATACTATATGGTATATTTGTACTATGCATGGTAGTTTTGTTTACAATACGCTTGAAATATAATATTCCGCACTTAATTTGTGTTTTAAGGCTACTAACATGGATATATTAATGATATTTATAGTGTTTTTGTAAGGACATACCCAAAACTTACCCAACTTTCAAAATTTTGCCATACCAGCATACCATAACCATATACCCAATTCCAATTCCAATTATGACTCGAATTTGGTAGCTTTGGATAAAATCCTAAACAGATCCTTGCTTGCATAACTTGCAACAAGCTTTATTATACCCATTTGAGCATTGGCTGAAAAGTAGCAGTACCTACCTAAGAGACTGTCATCCTATCATAGTGAGTGCAAATTACAACATTAACATAAGATAACCAGAAGTGGCTTTCTCAGATTATAAAGAAACTTGGGTGAGAAGGAGCTACAAAAATTCAATGCAAGCAGTGATGCACAAAACAACATCTATACATCTCTCAGACGAAGAAGTTTCCACGCAAAACACCTTGTTTACACATAATAAAGCACATTAAGGCTCGATAATGAAATAATAGTAAAATCCATCATCTTCATAAAATCCAGAGAAGCAAAAAGATAGGGACAAACTGGGGTGGTGATTTTTTTATTATCAGGTTGCAGGTTAAATCCAGACCTAATCAATCTGATGTAAATTCTGAGCTTTGCACTAACAAAAAATAATGGTCATGTTTTCTGTCAAACTAATTTTTTTATTTATTTTTATCACCAAAGTACTATTTAAACTTTAAACCCACGGATAACCATGTAATATTTGGCAAAATACCAATAGTATTAGGCTACTAGCATTTGCTTCAATCCTGACTTGCACGTTCTAAACAATACTGTTGATGTTTTGTAGCTTCAGTCGAATAAACACTATGAGTCAATACTAGTGAAGATATATATATATAGTATATATGAGATATATATATATACTTAAATTTATATTATATATATAAATATTATTATTATGTAAATATTAGAGAAATTAATATAATACTCAAGAGATATTATATATATATATATATATGTATATATATATAATAATTGTCATTATATTAATTACATATTAATGAATAGACATGTCTCATAAAGGGACATGTCTCTTCTTGGCTCATTCTCAATATAAATACAAGAGATTGTTGCATTTGGAAAATACATAATATGAGATGGTGCTATTACATTTGCAATGATCCTAAAACCTTAACATGGTATCAGAGCCAAGTTGCAAATGTAAGAGAGTAGTTTGTTAATGGTGAATGTGTGACTGTCTCAGAAAATTACAGTTTCAGTACGAGGACCATATATCACAAATGCACCGTTGGATTTTGCTAAATTTCAGCTATGTTCGTGGAAACCAAATTTTGAAGAATCTCACCGAAGCGATTGGAAAGAAAGTGTTTGGTTCAAAAGTTATGACCGAATGTGTACAGGTCTATGCAGATTTCTGAACAAAGAGAGTTCTTTGATTAAAAGCTACAAACACTTTTTATAGTGAAAATAAGAAAAGATTCATTACATTAATCAAGAGATAAGAATTCCATGTTGATTAATGTTCATAAAATTTTTATGTAGTTATTAATTCATACTATAACATTGGGATAGCAAATCTTGTATGCTTTTATCATTAATATTTCTTTGGGATAATTTAGTTTTATGAACTATTTGTAATCTCTCATTGACATACCTTCATGACAGAAGCACAAGCTAATTGCATTCAAGGGAGAAAGAACTTGATGCTTGCAAATGAATTGATGATTGAGAATAGACGCAAAGGCAGTCTGACATTTCAAAAGAGGTTAACAAGTTGATAAACTTGAGCTTCAGAGGGAGTAGATGGTTCAGTCAACTTGTGATAATCTTGATCATATTGATTGAGAGGGAGTTCACTATTGAAGGTGAAACACTTCTGAGGTAAAATTTATATAATTGATTATTATACTAATGAATCATGAATATTTTTAATGGGCCTGCCCCCTGTGTAAATCATGAGGAAGTGACGACTTCCAAATGATTATCACTTGTTTTGCATAAGTTATTGGAAGGTGACGATCTTACAATAACTTAAATCATGATATTCATTATTTATAATGTTGAAACAGATCATGATGAATTAATGCAACAACTAAGTGTTAGATGTCATTAAGTTGACAGTCTATGAGTTGTTTGCATAAATATATCTTGTAAAGCAACAACTAAGTGTTAGATGTCATTAAATTGACGGTCTATAAGTTGCTTGTATAGATACATCTTGTAAAGCAACAACTAAGTGTTAGATGTCATTAAATTGACGGTCTATAAGTTGTTTGCATAGATATATCTTGTAAATCAACAACTAAGTGTTAGATGTCATTGACGGTCTATGAGTTGTTTGTATAGATATATGATAGGTATTTGGTGAATATTGTGTGTTGATATTCTGCAAGCCAGTACCTTATTGAGTACTTGGTGAATATCATATGTTGATGTTCTGATAGGCCAATACTCAGAGTATTTGGTGAATGTCATGTGTTGACATTCGGATAGGCCAATACTCGAGCTTGTGGATAGAATCGCCGATGGAGGCAATCCACCTGAGAACTTGTGGATAGAATCGCCGATGGAGGCAATCCACATATTGAGACTATGTTCCTATTGATTACATCTTGAGGATGATGCCTTTATTTCTTACATCATATGATTGATGTTGTCAAGTGTCTTAAGTGTTGACATTGGATTGATTTATCCTCCCTAGCTAAGAGGGAGTGTTGATGTTTTGTAGCTTTAGTCGAATAAACACTATGAGTCAATACTAGTGAAGATATATATATATATATATATATATATATATATACACACACACTTAAATTTATATTATATATATAAATATCATTATTATGTAAATATTAGAGAAATTAATATAATACTCAAGAGATATTATATATATATATATATATATATATATATATATATATAATAATTGTCATTATATTAATTACATATTAATGAATAGACATGTCTCATAAAGGGACATGTCTCTTCTTGGCTCATTCTCAATATAAATACAAGAGATTGTTGCATTTGGAAAATACATAATATGAGATAGTGCTATTACATTTGCAATGATCCTAAAACCTTAACAAATACTACCCAATCTACACAAAATATCGCACCTCACTGAAAATATTATGGGTACTTTTAGTTCTTAATTTGTTGGTCACACCAAACTTAATCAATATAGATAAAAATAAGAAAAAGATTGGGCTACACCAAAAGATTATTTAAATATTAAAATTTAAATCCACAGACAATCAAGGAATATTTTGTTTAAATGTTAATTTCATTAGGCTTAGGGTTTGTTTCAGTCTTGACTTGCAAGGCAAGTTAAAGCTATTCAATCTCACTAAATTCAATGTGCTTTACAGCAATGTATTTCTGCCAACAGAGAATCAAGGCAATGTTCTGTAGGAAGATAATAGAGTTAGGGATTCTCAAATTTTTCAATTATTAAATTGCAGAGCAAGCTAAACCTAATCAACCTGACAAAAATATTGTGCTTTATGATTAAAAATAAAAAACAACCCCACAAAAAAGCAAGGTCAAATTTTGGTAGAAAAGCCACTTATATTAGAGCTTCTTAACTTTTGACTTATAGGATAAACTTGAAAGTAACAAAACTCAAATCTGATGAAATCAGTGAGATTTTTCAAATAATTATCAAAACATGCACAGAAAATAAGTTATAACACCAATTAGGAAGCCAAGAATAGTCAATTTCTTCAGTAGGAAGCCAATTGGGCTTAAGCTTCTTTGTTTTTTGACTTGCAGGGTAAAGTTGGCACTCACCAATCTGACACAAACACTGATCCTATACCAAAAGTTAATTCAAAACCCAGAATATTAACACAATTCTTTAACAGAGATCCAGAAGGGCTAGGTTTTTCACAACTATTGAGTTCTGGATGAAAGCTAAACCAAATCAATCTCACAAAAACCACTGATCTCCACAGAAAATAACAAAACAGCTACAAATTAAGGTAGATTTTGTTACTAAGTCAATGACAAAGTGCTTCTAAATTCTTTATTTGTACAGAAAATTCGAAATTAAGCAATCTGTAAGAAAACATTGAGCTTTCTCAAAAAATGATTCAATGCCATAAAAAGTCACAGGCAAAATTTTGGTAGAGAGTAAAAGCTACCTAGTTCTTGATTTGCAGGTTAGAAAAATATCTCACAGAAAAGTGTTGAGCTTGGCAAAAGAATGTATTTTAACCCAAAAAAAGAAAGGTAAAGATACCAAATCTTAAGAATATTGAGCTTTACTTAACAATATTTCAAACCCACCAAAAATTACTAATGGCTAGGATGATCTTAACTTCTTGAGTTGCAAGAAAAATCAAAATTAATCAATCTGGAAAGACATGGAATTTACCGAGAAACATTCCAAACCTGCAAAGGTTAAAACATCAAGTCCAAATCGGTAGGAATCCAACAGGATTGAGTTATTGCAATTCCTGACCGACGGGGTAAAAACTAAGCCCAACCAGTCCAGGGAAACAGCATTAACTTTAAGCTTGACCATAATACACTAGTTCAACCCAATAATAATCGAGGCAACTACTTGCAAGAGATCCAATAGAGTAAGGCTTATTAATCCTTCAATTACAGGGTAGAATTAAACCTAATTACTCTGACAGAAAAAAAAGATTGAACTTCAGCAAAAAAAGGAAATTGGATCCACGAAATGTCAAGGTAAGTTTTTTGTAGGGAGCCACTTGGCATAAGATCTTTTTGATTGTTGACTTCAGGGTAAATGGAAAACTGGCCAACCCGACAAAAACAATGAACTTCGCCAAAACAATAATTCAAACCCTTTTTGGTAGGAAGCAAGTAGGTTCAGCACTCTGTGAGATACTTGATTCTGAACGTAAAGAAACACCTAATCAATCTAAAAAAGGCACTGAGTTTTACAAAATGCTCAGAAAGAATCGAAGACACGTTTTGGGAAAAAGGTAAATTCGGTTAGGTTTTTATTTTAGTATTGGTTTGCAAGGCAAAAACAAAACCTAATCGATCTCAACAAGTTCACTGAGATTTACCAAAATCATTAACACCCAGAAACATTGATATACTTAATCAGCCTCTCAAGAAAACATTGAGCTTTCTCAAAGAACAATTCAAAGCCGCAAAAAACAAGGAATACTTTTCATAAGACGCAAACAGAGTTAGGGCTTTCTAAAATTCGTGGTTTACAGTCAATCCAACCATTAAAAAGTCTTTCGCATGTTATCAAAATGAAACATTAATACCCACAAACAATCAAATCCCCACTCGTGTTCAAAAAGTATCCAATGGCAGATTCTTCCAAGTAAAATACCAAATATATCAAGAAATCAAGATTTTTTCTGAGTATAATGAAAATCTATTTTAACAGAAAAAAATTGATGCTTGCCTGTAAGTAACATCTGCCTGTGACATACTGGAGGTGTATCATGAATCCATCCAGAACAAGGTGCCGTTAACCTTCAACGCAGATCCACCTATTCTCTGTAGAATTACCTCCAGTAAACGTTTTTTAAAAAAAAGGAAACGAAAAGGACAAACAATATTCGTCTCGTCTAGGCTTAGATTACCGTGCAGATGGAATAACGGGCTGATGACATGGACCGAAACTAAGATGACTAGTAGATTTCGACTTTCGCCGTATTTAGGAGATAATGACGCGGACAAGAAAAAAGGAGTGATAGACTGGGTCCTTCGATTGCAACAATGTGATGAGCTCAAAAATTGATTGCTTGCTCTAATTTGTATGATTTTATTTAATAACCTAATTTATTTTGTTATGTTTATTGAATTTGGCATTTTAGCATGGTTTAACATCTGTTTAATTTCTATAGTAGACTAGGCCATAAGTGTGGTTTCATTTATAGTTTCTAAATTTCAAATTCTTACATTTAAGGTTAACACTAGTAGTTGCGCGCTTTTGTGCATGTAACAATGAGCCGATAGAAGTTATGATTTTTAAGGTGATATGTTTTGTACAAAGTGAAAATAGATCATTAATGGTATGTTTCAATTTTTGTTTTAAAATAAAATTCAAAAATTAATATAATTTGTTTATTTAATTCATTTCTTTAAATATTTCTATTATATACTCTTTTAAAAAGCTAACTTTTTCTCGATAAATCAATTTTAACCACACATAAATGAAATAATCTCTTAATTAAAATATCCAATAAAACAAACCATCATATCATTTTAAGCATCTTATAGAGCTAGGAGTACAAACATTAATATATAAAATTGAGTACTTTTGAATTAATAGATAACAAATCTTACTATCTATATTACAGAATGAATAGATACTTTTAAAATGTGTAGAAATGAAAAAAATGTTAAAGACAAGCGTATTTTGATCTAAAATTGAGTGCTTTTGAATTAATAGATAACTGATCTTACTATCACTATCTGAATGTGTAGAAATGAAAAAAATGTTAAAGACAATTGTATTTTGATCAATCCCACTGCTTAAAAAAGAAAAAAATTACTGATATGAAATAGTAACTACCCAACAATCTTCATTAAATGAAATATACAATTTTAAATTTTAGAATGTATTTATAGTACATGCAATAATTTATAATATTTATAAATATTGTTTCTAAACTTAATTTCTTGAAATTTTTTCCATCATCAAAGAAACCCTCAATCCTCAACGTTTACCTGTGAAATTAAAATGAAATACAAATACTAACTATTAAAAAAATTATAAATTTCTTAAAAACCTGCTAAACCCTCAATCCTCAACGTTTACCTGTGAAAGTAAAATGAAATGTTTTTAGACTTCTTGAATTTAATCTCAAAAATCAATTTACACTGACTTTGGGTAATGGGTGATATTCATATATATAGGAAATAGAAATACTTTACAAAATAGAAACTTTCTTTTATTTTCATTAGGATAAATCAAGAGACAATTTGCATTGTATACATTACAAATCAATGAATATGAATGTTTTAAATATAATTCTAATTTTAGAACTAAAAATCATGGGGAAAAAACAAAATATTTTCTATAGTCAGAAAATAAATTTTAATGAAAAAATTAGTTTAAGTCGCTATAAAAATCTAAAGTGCTTTCCAATGCCGGAAAATAGTAACTACCCAACAATCTTGATTAAATGAAATATACAATTTTAAATTTTAGAATGTATTTATAGTACATGCAAACATTTAATTTGCATAATTTATAATATTTATAAATATTGTTTCTAAAATTAATTTCTTGAAATTTTTTCCATCATCAAAAAAAATTTCATAGTCATAATCCAATATATTAACAAAGATGATAATTCATGAAAATAGGAATATTTTTCCATCATCAAATAAAAACTTACATAATATACATTTAAAATAAAAATATAAATCTACAAAAATATCTTTCAACATAACAATAAAACAATAATTATCTAATCTTAATGATTATTTAATATAAGAACACAAATACTAACTATTAAAAAAATTATAAATTTCTTAAAAATCCGCTGAACCCTCAATCCTCAACATTTACCTGTGAAATTAAAATGAAATGTTTTTCGACTTCTTGAATTTAATCTCAAAAATTAATTTACACCGATTTTGGGTAATGGGTGATATTCATATATATAGAAAACATAAATACTTTACAAAATAGAAACTTTCTTTTATTTTCAGTAGGATAAATCAAGAGACAATTTGCATTGTATACATTACAAATCAGTGAATAAGAATGTTTTAAATATAATTCTAATTTTAGAACTAAAAATCATGGGGAAAAAACAAAATATTTTCTATGGTTAGAAAAGAAATTTTAAGGAAAAAATAAGTTAAGTTGCTATAAAAATCTAAAGTGCTTTCCAATGCCAGAAAAGCAAAATTTTCCGGAAGAGGGCTGACAACTTTTGGGGAGAAAAAATTCATTTCCGGGAGCAAAGCTCTCACATAAAGCATATCGGCTTAAATATCAAGTTTGGATTATCAATTATTCCTCAGGGCATCAAAGAAATTTCATTGTGTGTTTAAGGTTATGTATTTAAAGGTATTGTCATAGAATTTTTTTATATAAAAGCCAATTGTGAACTAGAGCTCACGAAGTATTGAAAAAATAGACTATTTCTCCTTTGGTAGGATTTAGCAAGTGATCCATGTTTGCTTCCATCGAGCATCAACAATAATCAACATTCATTTTCAAAGCACACTACAAATGCATATGTTGACATAGTAACTCACCTACTTGCATCAAGCTTCAATAGCATTCAATTATCAAGTTAATAGCAATAATTACCACCGCTCATACCAATGTTTATTATCACCATTCATCTCTCTTTACTATTTATAGTGTTGTAAATTGTAACCCCTAACAATTTCACACTCATTTTTATGCCCTTGCCTTAGTGTATCTTCTCATAGTTCTTTCCAAGCTTGACTCTCTAGACCCTTCATTGTCAAATGGTTGTCATATGCGAGTATGGTGATCAAATCTTGTGCTTTGAGTTGTGCATCTTCATTTGCCACTATTATAGCCCATTTTTGGTGGACTGGCACCATTTCTCCCAAAATTGAGCCCAAATTTGAATATGTTAGCATGTTGGTTCGTGCCACTTGTTATTTGATCTTGATATTTGCACATGACCATTGGAGGACGACCTAATTTATGGAAAAGCTATAAGAGCATATTTCCTAATTCCTTTCAACACATCATTCGTCCTAATCACTTCCTTGTGCAAGCATTGTGGGCAAAATTCTTCATATCCGAGTATTAAGGAGCAACAAGTTGCAACAATCTTCATGCCAAGGAGCTTTTATGATTGGTCTTGTTTTTAGGTTTCATGTTGTTGCACAAACACTTTGAGGGTTATATCAAAAGAGCATTTGCATTCATCAACATTATCAAGCTTAAGATATAATCTTGTGATATTCAACAATGTATTTCAAATTAAGCTTTATTCCTAATCATCATCATTGTAGGGAAGGTTGAATCCTCTTGGGGATTGATTGAGGCAAGCCCCTATATAATCCAAACATCATTTTCCTTCTTATTGTGTGCAAGTTTTCAAATCTAGGAGAAAAGAGTTACAAATCTAGGAATAGTAGACTGAAACACGGAGAATTAGATTTTGAAAAAGTAGCCTAGAGACGCTATCAATTATTGATATAGTCTATGGTTACCAAAATAGTTCTAGACATTTTGTGTAGAACTTCAAGGAAATGGCCAGAGAAACATCCAGAGTTCATTCATAATACTTGCTTCAGACATCACTAGGACTATATCACCTATTGACATAGTCTCACACTTTTTTGTCTAAATTTTAGTGACAAGTTCCTCTCTGATTCCTCTTTCCAGATATGTACTCAAAATTTGCATATTGGGCCTATAGCTAACTATTTATACTAATTATAATCAATTGTATACCATTTACACTAGTTTTAACATCTTATCAATTCAAATCCAAATCAAATCATGCAAGAAAAGATAGATAATTCCCACCAATAGTGTATGAATCTCCTCTATAGTTTTGATGTCGGGCCTATTAAATCATCCTTCAATGTGAGTTGATGTGAATGGGCTTGACTCCTAGTTTAGACTAGTGGATCTTTGTTCCATCACTCTATACTATTATTAATTCAATCATAGGAGTCTATCTAAGGGTTAATAAAGTTTCACATTTTCACACTCAATAGAAAGCTTCTAATGGTGCTCTTGAGCATCAAATTGTTTCCATGCATTGAGATACATTAGGGGAGCACTTGAGTTGCAGGTACTAAATTTCCATTTCTTAAAAGGAAAATCTACTACTCAAACATGGAAATGTGCCATTTGGATTGCATTACAACCATGGTCATATCCCAATCACATTATTAGATCTCACTCATCTTAGCTCTCTTATCTAGAATTTGATATGAATCAATAGGTATTTGGTCTTTATAATTACATTATATCAATTGAAGTCAACCTTGTGTTACTTTCAAGGTAAACCAATTAACCTCTCTTGATTCATTTCAATGCATGTCTAATATTTGTCTTAGTTAATTCATCATAGTTATTTTAGGTTTGACTCTTTGATGTATTGAAAGTTTAAATTGTATTGATTTACTCATTATAAATTTTTAGAGGATGTGCTTATCTTCTCTACATTTTGGTAAAAAAGTTATTTCCATTCTTATATTGCAAAATTTTATTTTTTTACATTTCATATTTGTATGTTTTGGTTTTTTTCCCAAAAAAATTAAGATTTGACTCCTCATTGTGCATTTAGTGTTTTCTCTAGTATCTACCCCTTAATTGATTATCACTTACTAGATAACCAATTGTGTACTATTCATTGTTATATATTAATGTGGATTCCCATAATTCTTTTCCATTAGCCTCTATTCATGCATGTACCAAGGATTTCAATTTATCCTTACAATTTGATCCTTACAATTTGTTGCATCTAATCTTTTGATCCTTGATGATGTCAGACCCTTCTATGACACAGATGGTGGTGTATGTTCCATGGATGTGGTATTTTGTTTTTTACATGAGTTTGTACCATCCTTCATGGAGCTTGTAACTATTTTTCCTTCTATTTTAAATGCATTTAATTCATTAATGATTTGTAGGCTAAGTGAAATATTCTCAAATAGTTGACCACCATCAAAGTTTTTAATGTTACTTCTCATAAACATGTCCTAGTTCATAGCTTTGGTGTTTTGTTATTCATACACAACATACATGATTTACAAAAAGAAAAATATCACATAAACATAAGAATATATAAAATAAATGGAAGGAAATTGTAAGACAATGACTATGTGTAAATATTACTCTAGAGAAACCTTCAAAATTTGAAAATGTTAGCAAGCAAGAGCTAATAGTTTGTCATCTCCACTATGAAATTAGTCAAGTATATTTTTCTAAGTATTTTCCATGATCAAGTGATGGATCAACATGTTCATCATAAAAAATATCCTTAAGGACCAATGCATAATCTAAAGAGGATGAAGTTAGGATTGGTAGTGATGCATAAGATGGAAGATCTCTATGGGTGAAGGACTCATCAAACTTAACATCTCTCTTGAATTATATCTCTTAATTAGATAGGTCAAATAATCTATAGGCCTTCATATCATCACTTAACTAACAAAAGTGAAGTTTTGACTCTTTAACTCTATTGCCTTACATCGGCCATTTCATGTGAAGTCATTGTAAATGGGGGTGATCCAATTCATAGTGAATCCTTTGTTCACAACCTCATTGATAATGAAACATTGTGCAAGCAAGAATTTATTGATGTGGGATGGCTATAACATTTTCATAAACTCTCAAATTTTGATACTAAGATTACCCTTCAGTTTGCCTTTTCATTGCAAGATGGAGTTGTCATGGTAAAAATATTGAAAGTGGATGCCACAATGATAGCCATTAAAGAAGTGTTAGGATTGTCAATGGGGAAGAAGAATATATGGAATCCCATGATGCAATTTCAATAATAGTGGATTTCACTAGACTAGGAAATGGTCCTCTGTAAGTTTCAAAGAAAGGTACCAAAAGGCTTTCATTGCCACATAAATGGGTTGTGGTTGTGACCTATATCAATTGATAATTCATATGTGAAGGAAGGTTATCAGATTTATGCACTCACCATTTAAAATTTCTTGGTCATCTCTGCTATGGGAGACTTATCAATGTGTCAGATTACTTGGTGAGTTTACTAACAAAAATGACATTAGAAGTTCAAAAAGGTAATGACACTTTAGTTTCTCACCATTTCCTTTTTTCATTACTTATCAAGCAAAGTTTAGGAATTTATTTCCCTAGTATGTCATTGAAGAATTTTTTTTTAAAAAAAAAGGTTAAACAGAGAAACCTAGGACCTAGGGGTAGAAAGTTTAGACTTGGGGGAGAATCAAGAAAATAGAAAGGTAACCTAGGAAGAGAATCTAGCTCCTCGAAGGAGGAAGAAGATGACATATATGAACCTGATGAGCATTCTTTAAAGAAGAGGATGAGAGGATTAAAACTACATCTCCTATAGTTAAAAATCAAGGTCAAAAGTTGGCACAAAAATCCCCTAAGGAAACCCTTGTTCAACCACTAAAGAAATCTCCAACTAAGTAAATTGAAAAGGGGAAAAGAAATTAAACTTGAGAGATAAAATTTTAAAGGAAAATTTGAGAAAATCCCTAACCTAGGCTCTGCTATGAAAAAGGGTGTTAAAGAAAACTTTAATCCACCATCTAAAGATAACGAGAAACAAGTTTTTCTTATAGAGGAAGAACATGATGATATTGTAACCCCTAAGAAGAAGATGAAGATATAGTCTAAAAAGGAGGACAACGAAATCAAAATACACTATAAGCCTACCAAAGAAACTATTTCTAAAGCTAGGAAGAAACACAAGCCTTCTAGTTCTCCTACAATTCTAGTAGTAGAAAGTTCACCTACCCTTAAACCACTTAGACAAACACCAAAAAGGAAACATATACAATCTTCTACTTCTGTCTAAATGATAGAAAAGCCAACACCAATGATTTATTTTATCATCGGCTTAGAAATTCCATTTATCACTAATAATGAGGATGAACAAGGGCCACAAAAAAATGTTAAGAGAATCACTCAGAGGTATGATTGACTTAAACTAGAAAAAAAAAAAAGACAACTGAGCATTTAATTGACATTCCCTCTAACCAAGTGGTGGAGAATAGGAAGAAGAAGAGAGAAGAAAGGTGAAGAGTTAGTGTAAAAAAAAATGAATTATGAAATTCTTGGAGTAGAGGAAGTGGATATGAGAAGAGGAGGCCCAATATGAGGAAAAAGTTCTAATTTATTAGGGAATACAAAAGATGAATGCAAGAAGAAAATGTATGATAAAAATCTTGTTTGTCTGATAGAGATGGCAACTCAAGAGAGTCAAGGTGTTATTGAACAAATTACTAAAATAATCCTTAATCCATAGAAGTCTACACTAGTCCCTCCTATTTCCTTGGCCCTCATTAACACCACAACTATGGGAATAGGTTCAATAATTGCAACAACAATGTAATCTGGTTGGATTAAAGAAAAATAAAGTACAAAACTTCAATTTGAGAAGGAAATTGGGAGTAAGAAAACAAAGATAAAGATTATAAATGAAAAGGTGGATCGATTAGTCAATCTTGTCTCACAAATTGTTAACTGTAGACCTCTTGCTAGAATGTATACTCTACCTTAGGGAGAGATTTTTAAGTTTTTAGTTTATGCAAATGTATTGTGATTTGCTTTATTCTATGGTTACTCCT
>BSBK01008824.1:0-102500 GCA_027943335.1 Chamaecyparis obtusa
ATATTATATATATATATATATATATATATATATATAGTTAATATTTGGCATATGACTGTTATTATTATTAGAAATTGTAATTTAAACAATTGTTGTTGTATGCACCCCTAAAATGGTCACCAAGACTTTGGGCCCTCGTTTAGCAATTTATCAAATCTCTGAATCAATATTTTCAAAAATTAATATTTTTCAAATTATATCAATTTCCTTGATCAAATCTTAAATTTTATCATTTATTTGATTATTTTCTATGGGCTAACCATTTTATCCTAAGTTTTTATTTATTTAAAAATAATTCCCTCCCCTTTTATTAAATAAAACCCCCCACTTTTCCTCTTATCGTAAGTTGCACAAATAAAACATTATTCTTATTTTATAAAAAGAAGAAAAGACCTTTTTGTCTCATATGGACAAAAAAGTCAACTCTTATTTTCTCATTGGAGGAGATTTGTGCACATCGATTGCTCCTCTTTCAAGCTCCACCCTTGATTAAAATCTTTTGCCTCTTAATCTCCATGGTCCATTCCTTTTCAATTACTTTAAAAGGAGAGCTCTCTTCTCATTTTAGGATCCCCAACTTTGAATACTAATCTTATGTTGCAGGATTTATTGGACACTTTGGAGCTCTTGGAGATCTTCATGCATTTAACTTCATTCTTGCATTCTTAGCTTAAGCTTTCATGGCATCTAGCTTAGTTTCTTTTATGCTTTAGCTTAGCTCACATAGATTAATTAGCAAGGCTTGTAATACTTTCATTTCCATAGCTTACTTGCTTCTTCATTCTTAGCATAGTTGCATTGCATTTCCATTCTTGATTCTTTAAGATATTGGCAATCTTGCCCTTGTCTCTTTGAATCTTCTATTGTGTGGTTTACTAGGAACGTTGCATGCTTCAATAGCTCTAGCTGAGAGCACCATCAACATCCTTGTGACTCCATACCTAGAAAGCTCTAGGTCACTTTCTCAAAAAAATTTCATTCATGGATTCTCTTGGAAGTTGTTGGAATTTCCTTTGATCTTCAACTTGTAGATTTATACTTTGATGGATAACTTTAATATAACTTTGACTCTATCGCCACTCCAAAGTCTACAAGGAAGAGGGCCAATTAACAAGGATCAATAATGAGATACTCCTACACTTTGAGCCTTAATGCTTAGGTGGGTGTACCCTTGAATCACTTCTTCAAAGGAGTCTCAAAACAATATACAACTATGTCCTTTACTAACTGATTGAAAGATTTTATCATTTAAATGTGTGTGTGTGTGTGATTGATGATGATGGACTGCTTTTAGAGAATAGATCAGTGCCTTAACCCAGGGCATAGAGTCACTAAATAACATATACCAACTGAAAATTCTAACTCAAACATATTTGAATTCAGGATAAGTGCTTTGCCTATTATCCCTTTCACTCACATACCAGGACATCAAATTCTTATCAAGCCATGAGCTCACTGAAATTACTTGAAAGACTTTAATCTTAACTTTGTTAAGAACTCAGAGATAATTTAATAATACACTTTGTTTACCATATGCTAACTCACTTTGTGACATTAACATATATGAGCTCAATATTAGAATAAGAAGACATACACCACTATGAGATTGGAATTCAACTATATTCTCATCAAAACTTCCAGAATCAATACATTATTTAGACAACAAGATGCAAGAGACAAACCCTAAATCCAAGCTCTCCCTGTTCAGTAAATTAACATCAACAATCAAGGATGAAAAAGAAAGTTTTGGAACCCTCACTAAGTCAAAAATTCTACAATATATAACCCCTAGTCATCTTGGAAAACAAAAATAGGTTGCAAGAAGCTACAGATGACTAGGGTTAGGGTTTCACCCACTAAACCAACTGAAACAGTCAAGAATTTATTACAGTGACTGAAAACTAGTCGGGCATGCCTGAGAAAGTTTTGCACTTATGATAGATCTCTGAGAAAGTACTAAAAATCATGGAATTCTATGTCAATCAGTCCTTTTAGCCACCTACAACATGCCTTGAGCAACATTTGCCATACCTTTATGGCACAAAAGCATCTCTGTAGTCAATCATCAAGCCTTTGGATTCTGCAGATGCACTGAGAACCAACATCACCAAATCCAGCCACTGAAACAATAAATTTCAATCCTTTCTGTCATGGAAAACCCTCCAAGAAATTTGAATTTGAATTACAATGGTCATTTCCAAGTGCTAGCAGCAAATCAACGATCCACATTTAAAATTAGGTCAACTTTAAGTCCTGACCATCAGATCTCATAACTTTTCTCGGGTTTCATATTTTCCTTTAGTCACGAGATCACCAAACATCTCCCCTAACTATGGTTATACTTAGAAATTTAGCGACTGTGGTCTCATAATCTCATAGTTACCTCTTTAACTGCCAAACTATTCAGAGATCACATGACTAAAGAGATTCTTAGTCGTGAGACAAAATCACTAACTGCATCATCATTACAAGATTACCTGACTGGAGGGAAACTAACCACCAGAAAATGTTTTGATTTTCTATCTGGAAGATTACATGACTAAGGACTATCTTCAAGTCACTGAATAGACTTTCTTCATTCCCCAATCTAGCGACTACACAAATATATACCTTAATATTTCATCATGAGATCTGGAAACTAAAGGTTTTCACCAGTTCGTAGAACACTTTATGTCTCTGCTAAAATATTTAGCAATTACGTGACCTTCCTTCACCGAATTGCTAGACCTTTTAGCACTTCACTATTTTACTTAGTGAATGAGCGAACCCTTTGAGAATTTGTTAGTGCCGCTAACTTTTTATCAGAACCTCCAAAAGATCAAGATTCACCGCTGGGCCTGCTTACAAGAAGATCGACAGTCATTGCATCTTCGCATGTGTCAGAGAAAACCCTCCAAATTATACGCCAACTGTCGATGCTCTGCAAGTGTCAGAACCACTAAACCTCAAAAAAACCTAGCCCCCCCACTGACACATGTCCAGTCACACAATGTGGACCAATGAGAAAACTCCAACTGTGCACACCTGGCATGTGGACCCACTGCACTTTATCCCCTCTGAAAAAGGTAGAATCGATGGTTGTCACATGATCTTAAAACTCTAACACATCCGATAAGATCATACACCCATCGTTGATTTACTGACAATGACAGGACCCTCTGACACATCTGGAAACTAGGTCCCACTGACAACTACCAATATATTAATACATGGACCAATCATATACTGCCATTTGTGCATGCATGGCATTGGACCCACTGAGAACATTATACCGCATGGAAGATCACATGGACGGCACATGATCTTAAGAGCCTGGAAGATTCCATGAGATCATGCACCCACTGTTAATCTTGAATCTTTTGACTAAAATACTGGGCCTCCCTGACACTTCATTAACCTCTATCAAATCATAAGTTTCCACCTATATTATTATCTAACGACTGGTCCACATGTATCACCATTTAGAAAGAGGGACCACCATTTCACGACTCAGCGACTAAAGGAAGGATAAGCCATTCGTGGGATCACCTAATGAAATCACTAACCGCTTGAAAATTTAGAGACCTGGCGACTAACCGCCAGTGGAGTTGTTGAAAGCTTAGGACTTAACTATTAAAATCAAGAGATCTCATGACCAAAGCAATCTCCCAATCGCTGAATAAAAGTGCTAACCGCTAGAGGACTTAGAGATCTAGCGACTACATAAAAATACCACTGCTTCTAAATCTAGGGACCTAGCGACCAAAGGGAAGACAAGCCACTCACCGGGTCGCTTAATATTAACTAGTAACCATCAGGGATTAAGAAATTATGTTACCAAGTAGTCGCGTAATCACTGAAAAAGAAAGATGTGACCGCCAGGGATAAAGTGAACGAGCGACTAGTCGGGAAAGAAATGTGCACATGCATATATGATTACTTAAGTGGCCGAAAAGGTAATGACAAATTAGAAAGAGGCCAGGGTAAATTAGGGCTTTTTCCACACAATGGCTAGATATTTGAAATTTTTCCAAGGGTTCTTAAGGCTAGAGACACAAAAATAACTACACAGACCAGAAGAAAAATGCTAGAGCCATGAATTTTTTTGTAGATGCTAATAGTGGCTCTATCTAGGGATATATGCCTCCTATAGGCATAGAAAGGATCTAGAATCATTGGTTAAAGAAGACCATCCCATTGGAAAAATTGACAATAGAGAGCAACAGGACCAAAACCCTATAGAGCAGGAATAAACAGGACAGGGGCAAGCAACTATTTATAGGATTTACAACATATACAGACCTAACTACTATTTCATGGAAATAAAAATACCTTCAATTGAAGTATTTCTTCAAGAATTGTCCATGAACTGGCAATTCATAAACTTCACCATTCAATTCTTTGACCATATATGAATCTTGGCCCCAATTCTCATGAATTAGGTATGGCCCTAACCAGAGTGGATCAAATTTACCATGTTTTCTTTTATCCTCCAATCTGGCATTCCAAATTAACGCTAGGTCATTAGGCTTAAACTTCCTCTCCATAGCCTTCTTGTCATATAGGTTCTTGATTTGCAATTGCAACTTGACATTCCTTGAAGCTGACTCTATCCTGATTTCATCCAGCCTGATGAGATCCTCAATCCTCAATTGCATTTCATCATCCATGTCATCATCATATAATTGCACAAATTTATACATTTCCAGTAGATTATTTTGAGGCATTCTTGCATGTATTCCATATACTAGGTCAAATGGTGCACAACCAATTTCCCTCTTCACGATTACCCTATCAACCCATACAGCTAATGGCAATTTTGAATTCCATGCCTTTTTATTCTTTTCAAGAATCCTCCTGAGGATTTTAATCAGGCTCTTATTAGATGATTCTGCCTGTCCATTTCCTTGTGGATGATAAGGTGAGGAACTTGACCTCTGAATTCCTAGACCTTTGCAAAATTCCTTGTACTCAGCAAAACTGAAGCACATTGCATTATCACTGACAATTCTCTTAGGGCACCCAAACCTTGTAACAATATTATTCAATAGAAAATTAGTTACCACCTTGCTAGTTGCATTTCTTGTTGGGATGGCCTCTACCCACTTAGTAAAGTAATCAATGGCAACTAGGATCCATGAGTGTCCTCCACTTGACTTGTTTGGTATCTCCCCTATGAAATCAATTCCCCATTGTTGGAAAGGAGCTTGTACCTCTACTGGCCTCAAAGGCACATTGCCTAAAAATTTAAGATTACCAGAGAACCTTTCACAAGCATCACACTTCCTTACCAATTGTTCTGAATCCTTGAAGATTGTGGGCCACCAAAATCCTACTCTCAAGATCTTATGAGCAGTGGTCTTACCCATATAATGTCCACCACAAACCCCCTCATGCATTTCTTTCAACAACTTGTTAGCCTGATTCTCATCTACACATTTCAACAGTATGCAATCCAAATTCTGTCTATACAATTTACATTTCACAATTACATACTTGATGGCCTATAATTTCAATGTCCTCTTCTTATTGTCATCCATCTCATCTGGACACTTCATATTTTTTAAGTAATAGATGATATCTTGATACCAAACACAATCATCTATATCACATGTATAATCAATTTCAGAATGATTTACCTAATTAGCATCAAGATTGGATTGGGCCATTAGTTTTTCCAATCCTTGTCCTCTAACCAATTTAGTAATTTAGATATCAATGTTAAACTCTTGGATCCTATTGATCCATCTGCATCTTCTCCCAGACACCTCTTGCTGTGAGAAAATATCCTTCACAACGGCACTTGGCACAAAAGCAATCACAACTGCCCCCATCAAGTAACACCTAAAAGCCTTGACTACCTTCACAAGTGCATATGCTTGTTTCTCATTTATGTCATACTTCAATTCAACAGCCTACAAAGATTTACTAAAGAATGCAATAGGCTGCTCAAAACCATCCTTATTCTTTTGTAACAAAACTACAGCAATAGTGTGGAAAGATGCAAAGGAAAAGATGTGCATTGGGATACTATAATTAGGTTCCTTAAGCACAGGTGCATCTTTAATAGCTTTCTTGATATTTTTGAAAGCTTCATCATGCTCACCTTCCCATGTAATAGCAGATCCTTTCTTCATCTTAGAAATAGGTCTAGTAACTGCTGCAAAATTTGTCACAAACCTCCTTAAGAAATTGACCTGACCAAAGAAGGACTGAATCCCTTTAACATTTTTTGGCCTTTGAATTTTATCAATAGCTGATACCCTCTCAAGGTCAATCCTAACTCCTTTCTTCCCCACTAAGTGGCCAAGAAACTTACCTTCAGTGACACCAAATGCACATTTCCTTGGATTTAGTGAAATGCCATATTCCAAAGCCTTCACAAATATTTTTTCTAAATGAATACAATGATCTTCTTCTCTCTTGGAATAGGTAGTCAGGTCATCTTGATAAACAACAAGGAAATCATCAATAAAATCTACAAAAGCAACATCCATTGCCTTCTGAAAAGTAGCACCAGCATTTGTGACACGAAAAGGCATCCTCACATAAACATATGTCCCCCAAGGTGTTGTGAAAGTTGTCTTGAATTGTTCTGATTCTTTTACAATTACCTGATTGTAACCAAAGAAACCATCCATCATAGACATCAATTCTAATCTAGTTACTCTCTGCAACATAGCTTCTATATTGGGTAGACAATAGTTATCCTTTAATGAGTTGATATTTAAATTTCTGAAGTCCACACAAAGTCTGATGTCACCATTTTTCTTTCTGACAGGGACAAGATTTGACACCAAGGAAGAATGCATAATGGGCTTGATAATACCAGCATCTCTTAGCTTCATTAATTCTTCTTGCATCTTGGGTGCCAAAGTAGGATTAATAGGCCTTTGTTTCTACCAGAAAGGTTTAGCATCTTGTTTCAAAGGAATAATATGCTGAAACAAATCTTCTCTATAAACCTTTAGGTCATCATATGACCATGCAAAAACATGCCTAAATTTTCTCAATAATTCAATCAAAGGTTTCTTTACCTTTTGAGATATATCCTTACCAATGTACACCTTCTTAGGTGCCTCTTGTGTTCCAAGATTTATCTCCTCTAAATCCATATAACCTTCTTTCTTACTATCCTTCTGAACTCTATCCTAGTTATCAAACATAGTCTCAAGAACAACAGGTCCCTTAGGAACCTTGTTAGTTTTAAGTTGGATGACCTCATTACCAAGGAAAACTTTCTTTCCTTCTATAGTTTCAATCAGAGCTGAACAATCTAATTCTTGACCATGATACTGATCTTCGCAACTCATAAACTTCAAGATATCATTATCATCATCAAAACTTTGCCAATTTTCAATATTGTCTGGTACACTAGGCCTAGCCTAAATTTCAACTTTAGAGATACCAGTAAATGTAATATCAATGGGATTGATTTCTATATTGGCTAACAGATCAGCCATCTTATTATTACTTCTATCCTTCCACTCAATATTGAAGGCATCAAAATGTTCAATCAAATCCCAAACTACATTCCTATATTGTTTTAACCTTTTGTTCTTAGAAGCATATACTGACCTAACTAGGGACACCACCAACTCAGAATCACCAACAACACTTAAGCACTTAATACCATGTTTTTGTGCCAACCTCGGTCCTAACAACAATGCCTCATATTCTGCTATATTATTGGTACAAAAGAAATTCAATGTGAAAGAAAATTTGTAGGTACTTCCATTAGGAGAAATAAGTAAAATACCTGCTCCTGCTCCATCTTTGCAATTTGCACTATCAAAGTACACTACCCACAAATCACCCTTCACTGAATTAACACTTACCTCAATAGAGATAGGTGACAAAATAGGTTCCTTTTCAAGTACAGGGACCTCTTCCCTAAAAGCATTAATATCAGTATCCACCAAACATGTAGTCTCATTGTCAATATTCCTTTCAATCATTTGGCATACTCTTGGCTCTCGATCAATCTTGACAAACTGATCATCAATCTTGAAAGTGGCATAGGACAGATCACACTGTAAACTTCCACCCATGGCAGCACTCCACCTTCTAGATAGTAGCATCACATAATGAGGAGGGATGTCCACCACCAAAACACTCATTGTTAACTCTTTCTCTGGATATGTTTCCAGCCTATATGGCATTGCATTGATAGCTCCAATGATTGGGACCTCCCTCTGATCCATTGCACAACATCTACCTTGAACTATATCAACTTTAAGGCCCAACATTTCCATAATCTTAAAAGGCATAATAGTATTAGAGGCAGGACTATCAATCATACAATTTCTTAATTTCATTCCATTCACAAGGACAATTAAAAAGAATGGATCAATGTTTTCAAGGCTAGCATTGATAGAATTTTCCAAATATATAGGAGGAATTTGAGATACAATTCCCTGAGCAGCAACTCCTTTCAAAGCTTTATCCTGAGATCCATTGCATGCAACATCATTATTATGAACATTATCTACCCATGCAATAGCTCTATCTTTGTGTTTAGGGATCCTCAACAATTCTGACAATGGAACCTTAACTATAATTTGGGACAATATAGATAACATATCAATAGGAGCAGTGGGAGGAACCCCAATTTTCACTGCCTTAGTATCTCTTTGTTTGTCTGATACATTAGGTGTATTGACCACCCTCATTTTTTCATTCTTAGCCATTGTGTTAACTGGCTTCTCAATCTCACTAGAAAATTTTTCAACTCCAACTCCCTTAGGCTCACAATTCTTACCTTATACATTCTTAAATTTCACCATGTGATCACCTTTTGATTTGTTCTCATCAGGCTCTCCGGAATTGGTACTCTTTATAAACATTCCTGCATCTTTTCCATTTGTATCCCTTTCCACCATGCCCCTAGTTTTCACTTGGGCAATCATTTCTGTAGTAATCCTATCCATCTCTTCTCTAGAAGGTCTTCTTAAATTTACTAGCTCAGAAGAAGAGTTCATGTTACATGTCTTCTTATCAATGTCTTCACTATCAAAAAAAACCTCTTGATGAAAAAGGGCCTGATTGTGTCTCTTCACATTTATATCTGCTTCTTCATCAAAATCAGAATAATCTTCATATCCTAGATATGAATTATCCATTTTGCATCCAATATCATCATAAGTCTCTTCTTGATCTATCTCCTCATTGCCACAATCTTGATTTGTAGCCATAGAATGTGCAACCACACAATGCTCTGCAGAATGAGGGGACTGGCATGCAACACACCAAGGTATGTCTTCCATGACATTTATTGAAGCTTTTTGTAGAGGGTTAGGGACACCTCTATCATTGTTATTTCTTGTAGTAGGGACAATAGGCTTGCCATCCTTCCATTGGGTGTTGTAGGGGTAATTATGTAGTCTATTCTACTTATTGAAATTGTTGTTGAACTAAGGCCTTTCATTGGTAGGAGCACTAATGTTCTTATTTGTAGGTGCCTTCAAATCCTTCAATGCATTGAGTACCTTATCCAATTTATCTTCTTCTAGCCTCCTAGTTCCAACATTCCTATCATTTTCTTTTTTGTATTTCTTGTCCCCAAACAACTTAGGTTCATCTCTCTTCCCACCCAACTTCCTTGATATTTTCATATTGTTCTCAATATTGATAGCAATCCTAAAAGCATCTTTAAGAGTTATTGGTTCCTTGTCCCTCAACAAATAACCCATCTTTCCATCAAATGCATTGAAGTATGTGGTTAGACAAACATTGTCATCTAACTACATAACTTGGAACAACTTATGCATGCCCTTCTGAAATCTCATGTTGAATTCAACTGCAGACTCATTCTGATTTTTCCTTATAGTATTGAATTAATTCAACATGAAACTAGCATTAGGCCTATCACTATACTACTCTTTCAAACATCTCTCAAAGGAATCCCAAGTATCAATACATTTATCAAGAAGTCTCTTAAACCAATCTCTAGCATCCTCCATTAGAGATTGAACAAACAATTTCATGACTACATCCTCATGCTCTACCTCATAATCATTAAACATATCAACAAATAACCTAAGATGCTCCTCACAACTAATAGCATTATTACCAGCAAACTTAGGTACTTATCTCTTATATCATTTGGAAAAGTATTCGGGTAGCCAGGTATTCCATCAAAGATAATTTTCCTATAGCCTTCTAATTGCATAGGTCTTCTTTGAAAACTTGAACTAGTGTTAACCCTAGGATCAACATTTATATTTGTGTTTCCATCTACTTATGCATTTGACTATTGTCTAGGACCAGCACCTATCCTAGTAGATGAAGAAGGAATTGAACTAGTAGTAGCATTACTAAGTGGAACAGTAGTAGTCATAGATGGCATACCTAGTTCAGTAGCAGATGGACCAAGAGCATTGGTAGATGAAGCCTTCAAGAACTAGATCTTTCTTCTCTTTTCTTCAATGGAGGCTTCAATTTCAGCCCTCTCTAATTCTCTTGCAAGGTTCTCATCTTCCTCTCTTATTCTTTCTATCTCTGTATCTTTATTTGAATTGGGTGGTGGGACCCTTGGTATTGTCAATGATTTGCTTTCTTGATGTCCCACCATCTTTTGCTTTCCTCTCTCACCAGCGGCAATAGTAGGCCTAGTGATCTCATGCCCATCTTTATCTTTAGGGAGGGAATTATAACTTTGAACCTATCTAACCACAGGGCGATCCTTATCAAATTCATGATCTTGCAGTAAGCACTCCTACTCACTCCTCAAAGCATCAAGATCACCAAAGACATCATGTTGTAAAGTCTTAGGAGCAGAAGCAAGCATCTTGTTTCTCTCCTTCATTTCATTAATCTTTCTAAGAAGAGACTCTCTTTCTATTAGAGCATTCACCTTTTTAGCTTCTCTCTCTTATTGTAACCTCTTATGTATGGCATCCTACTCTACCAACTGTAATCTTAGTGCATTCAAATCATGTGGGTCTATCATAATATCATCAAAACCTAATGACACATCCATATCAGTGAGATTTTGATATGGGAAATGGACTTGTCTTGGTCTCATAGGCTCCCTTCTGAAATTATCCTCATCAAGATCTAAATCAATCTCAAAACCCACCTCTCTCACTTGTTCATCTTGACTTGCAGACAATGAACTCTTGTCTTTAAATACAGCCTCTGGGGTATTATAAAATTTATCTTCAGAGCGACCACCATCTAATCTAGAAACTCTGTCTTGTGAACCTTCCTCACTAAAGGAAACATGTGGTTCGCTACCTCTGGTATTTCTTTGTTCTCTTATGGGAGCACTAGTAGACTCACCATTTCTCCTGATCCAATTCTTCTTCTCCTATCTAGGTAATTGTTCCAGAGTGACCTCCAAATTTTTTCTGACAAAGGATCTAGTATTCCTCCTTTTGTCCATGATTTGTAGTCTATAACACTGGTTCTATCCTTTTTGAGTCACCACCCACCAAAGTGGGAAATATTTTAACTGAATACAACAAGAAAACAAGAGTGCACTTTGAAAACTTTTATCTCTAGACTCTCCCCAGCAGAGTCGCCATTTTGTTGGGAATTCCCTTTGATCTTAAACTTGTAGATTTATACTTTGATGGATAACTTTAATATAACTATGACTCTATCACCACTCCAAAGTCTACAAGGAAGAGGACCAATTAACAAGGATCAACAATGAGATCCTCCTACACTTTGAGACTTAATACTCGGGCGGGTGTACCGTTGACTCACTTCTCGAAAGGAGTCTCAAAACAATATACAACTATGTCCTTTACTAACTGATTGAAAGATTTTATCATTTAAATGTGTGTGTGTGTGATTGATGATGATGGACTGCTTCTAGAGAATAGATCAGTGCCTTAACACAGGGAATAGAGTCACTGAATAACATATACCAACTAAAAATTCTAACTCAAACATATTTGAATTTAGGATAAGTGCTTTTCCTATTATCCCTCTCACTCACATACCAGGACATCAAATTCTTATCAAGTCATGAACTCATTAAAATTACCTGAAAGACTTTAATCTTAACTTTGTTAAGAACTTAGAGATAATTTCACAATACTCTTTGTCTACCATATGCTAACTCACTTTGTGACATTAACATATATGAGCTCAATATCAGAACATGAAGACATACACCACTATGAGATTGGAATTCAACTATATTCTCATCAAAAGTTGCAAAATCAATACATTATTCAGACAACAATATGCAAAGAGACAAACCCTAAATCCAAGCTCTCCCTGTTCAATAAATTAACATCAACAATCAGGGACCAAAAAGAAAGTTTTGGAACCCTCACTAAGTCAAAAATGCTACAATATATACCCCCTAGTCATCTTGGAAACCCAAAACAGGTTGCAACAAGCTATAGATGACTAGGTTTAGGGTTTCACCCACTAAACCAATTGAAATAGTCAAGAATTTATTATAGGGGATGAAAATGAGTCGGGCATGCCTAAGAAATATTTTCACTTATGATAGATCTCTGAGAAAGCACTACAAATCATGGAATTCTATGTCAATCAGTCATTTTAGTTGTCTGCAACATGCCTTGAGAAACATTTGCCCATACCTTTATAGCACAAAAACATCTCTGCAGTCAATCATCAAGCCTTTGGATTTTGCAGACGCACTGAGAAACCAACATCACCAAATCCAACCACTGAAACAATAGATTTTAGTCCTTTCTGTCATGGAAATCCCTCCAAGAAATTTGAATTTGAATTACAATGGTTATTTCCAAGTGCCAACAACAAATCGGTGATTCACATTTAAAATTAGGTGAACTTTAAGTCCTGACCATCCGATCTCATAACTTTTCCTGCGTTTCATATTTTCCTTTAGTCATGAGATCACCAAACATCTCCCCTAACTATGGTTATACTTAGTGATTCAACAACTGTGGTCTCATAATCTCGCAGTTACCTCTTTAACCTGCAAACTATTCAGAGATCACGCGACTAAAGAAATTCTTAGTCACAAGACAAAATCACTAACTACATCATCATTACGAGATTACCCGACTATAGCGAAACTAACCACTAGAAAACCTTTTGACTTTCTATCTGGAGATTATGTGACTAAGGACTATCTTCAAGTCACTGAATAGACTTTCTTCATTCCTCGATTTGGTGACTACACAAATATATAGCTTAATATTTCATCATGAGATCTAGTGACTAAATGTTTTCACCAGTTTGCAGAACACTTTATGTCTCCGCTAAAATATTTAGTGGTTATGAAACCTTCCTTCGCCGAATCACTAGACCTTTTAGCACTTCACTATTTTACTCAGTGAATGAGTGAACCCTTTCAAAATTTGTTGGTATCGCTAACCTTTTATCAGAACCTCCAAAAGACCGAGATTCACCCCTGGGTGCACTTGCAAGAAGATCAACGATCGTCACATCTTCACATGTGTCAGAGAAAACCCTCTAGATTATATGTCAACCGTCGATGCTCTGTAAGTGTCAAAACCTCTGAACCTCGAAAAAACTTGGCCCCACTATCACATGTCTAGTCACACAACATGGACCAATGAGAAAATGCCAACTACGCACACTTCGCATGTGGACCTGCTGCACTTTATCCCCTCTGAAAAAGGTAGAATTGATAGTTGTCACATGATCTTAAAACTCTGACACATCCCATAAGATCATATGCCCGTTGTTGATTTACTGACAATGTCAGGACCCTCTAACACATCCAGAAACTAGGTCCGACTGAAAACTACCAATGTATTAATACATGGACCAATCATATACTACCATTTGTGCATGCGTGGCATTAGACCCACCAAGAACATTATACCATCTGGAAGATTGGATGAACGACGCATGATCTCAAGAGCCTGGAAGATTCCATGAGATCATGCACCCACTATCAATCTTGAATCTTTTGACTGAAATACCAGGCCCACCTGACACTTCATTAACCTATATCAAATCATAAGCTACCACGTATATTATTATCTGATGACCGGTCCACATGTATCACCGTTTAGAAAGAGGGACCACCATTTCATGACTCAGCGACTAAAGGAAGGATAAGCCATTCACGGGATTGCCTAATGAAATCACTAACTGCCAGAAAATTAAAAGACCTAGTGACTAACTGCTAGTGGAGTCATTGAAAGCTTAGGACTTAACTATTAAAATCAAGAGATCTCACGACCAAAGAAGTCTCCCAATTGCCGAATAAAAGTGCTAATCACCGGAGGACTTAGAAATCTAGTGACTGCATAAAAATACCACTGCTTCTATCTGGAGACCTAGCGACCAAAGGGAAGACAAGCCACTTATCAGGTCACTTAATATTAATTGGTAACCGTTAGGGATTAAGAAATTACGCGACCAAGTAGTCACGTAATCACCGAAAAGAAAGATGTGACCACTAGGGAAAATGCGAACAAGCGACTAGCTAGGAAAGAAATGTGCACATGTATATATGATTACTTAAGTGACTGAAAAGGTAATGAAAAATAAGAAAGAGGTTAGGGTAAATTAGGGCTTTTTCCATACAATGGCTAGATATTTGAAATTTTGCCAAGGGTTCTTAAGGCCAGAGACACAAAAATAACTACGGAGACTAGAAGAAAAATGCTAGAGCCATGAAATTTTTTGCAGATGCTAACAGAAGTAATGAATTAGAGAAATGCACTTTTTAGTGTGTCTATTTTTGGCACCCACCGTGGGGCAGAACACTCTTGTTTTGTCCTTTTTATGCATTTCTGTCAAATTTTCATCAATATTTGCTTCCTGTTTCGGCTCTTAGTTTATTTTCTTACAGAATTATCATGCGATAGTTTTCCAGTGTCGTACGATAGTTTCTTATATATCAGTGCAATACTTTACCAGTTAAAGTATCGCACGCCTTTCAGATTTTGTCGCACTCTTGTTTTGTACTCTATCACATGTAGGTATCAGGAACTATCACATAGAGATAAAGTATCACACCAGTATACAATGAAATATCGTACGATCCTTTCTCTAATAGAAATATCAACTAGGCCTGGTAGTGAGTAATTTTTGACATTTCTTTGCAAGGTTTGATCTATTTGATTTGGATTTCTAATTTTTTGTGGTAGAACAGAGTTTGATTTGCAGATTTTATTTGGTTTTGATGTGCTAACCCTTGTAGGGCTAACAAGTTGTGCTTGTAGGTTCTCTCATTGCCTAAATATTTACTTAAAAGAACACATGTCAAAGCTCCAAATGCACAAGTGCTACTAATGGTTTTTACAAGGCTACCCAAAGCATAAAAACCAATCAAGTGCTTGTTTAATTACTTTCATTATTGAGTGCGACATATACTAGTTGTTTCTTTTCATAGACACTTAATATCTTGTTGTAGGAATCTTTTGGTGGTAGGAGAGTATGCTCTTCAACCTTGTGGTGAAACATAAATCTTGACCCATCTTTGGATTTTGAAAGCAAGAGGGTAATTGAACCTTTGCTTGGTGTGTTTGGGAGAAATTTTTGAGCTAGGAGAGTATGCTCTTCACCCTTGAGGTGAACCAGAAATCTTGACACTCAAAGGCTGATCCACTCTTTGTTTAGTTATAGAATCCTTTAGCGGGCCTACTCTTGAACAATCAAGAGGAACAACCCAAGTGGGGACAAGATTTTCGCCAACTATTTTGACCCACTATAAACTCAAGGCTATCAAGGACATAAAACCTTGGTAGACATAGTACTTGTCTTCGCTTGATGTGAGTACTTGTGGGATTGTGACCATGAGGAAAATGTTGAGCAAGAATGCTTAAGGTACTCTTGTGGCCATGAGGTCCGTTACTTGCCACAAGGTAAGGAGTCCCTTTGGGGAGCATGAGGGGTATTACGAATGGAAGCCCTTACTAAGAACCATAGATAGAAGCCACCCTATTTTTCTGCTTAGCTTCTTAGTGAAAGGATTGATCCTAGTGGACTAACTCAGATCACCCCAATATTACTCACCATCTGTGTTCCTTTGGTTGTGTCATTGGCACTTCCATGACAAAGCCAATATCTATTGTGGGCAACCACTTTGTGTGAGGCAATGGAACATCAAGTGAGGGCCAAGTTGTTAAGTATTGAGCCATTTTCTTTTTAGGCTAGTAAGTGCTTTAAGTGTTCTCACTATGATCTACACATGTAAATGTTCTCAAAAATCAAACATCATGGTAGCATTCATAGGATTTTATTTCTTTGATATCATAATCGCTTGTCTTGGCAAGGTTTCTTTTGCCCTTGTGCAAGTGTTTTATGACATGTTTGATCACCTACTATTTGCAAACTTGTCTGATTACTACTAGTACTATGCTTGAAATTAAAAAATCCAACCATCAAGACTGAAACTTTGATCGAATTGCCCTTAAAATTGAAATTTTTAGCACTCACTGGTCAAGAGTCGTATGATCCTGAAACTTTATCGCACACTATTATGAGATTTATCGTGTGATAGTTCGTTACTACAAAACTATCACACTGCTTGCCTAGAAAGTATCGCATAGGCTGCCTGGAAACTATCACACTATTTCCTACGAAATATCTCTCAGTTAGAAACTACCATACTATTTTCCTAGAAACTATCACACAGAGTCTTTTTGTTATCTATCTGGCTTATGCAATTTTCAGTCTTTCCTTAATCAACCAGATTTTAGTACATGACTTAATCTGCCACTAGAAACCTATTTGTACCTTGGGTTCCTATGTTTAGACCCCTTGAATTAGTGTTCTTTGATTTTACAAAGTAGTCTTTCTTGGCATCGATAAGTTAGGAATTATCCTTGTTGAAAAAGGACACCTTTAGATTCTTTGGTAACACACTTGGAGAGTTTCAGTACTCTTTTGTCCAAATCACTTCCATCAAAATTCAATTTCAATTACAATTATATATTTGGTTAAATCCATCCTCCTGGTCCATGTGTTAGGATACTTATCCTTTTATTATACACCTTTGTGGCAGTGTTGAATTACACCTTTTGCAACTTTCTATCTTACCATCTCTTTTTGGACAATTAAACACTTTTACTACCCCAGTTTGGTATTGAAATTTCAAAGGGTCATCTTATCACCAAGGGTCTTTTTATTTCATGTCGATTATGACAAGGTACCAAGTTAGTCAAGGAAAATGACCTCAAGTTGTCTTTGAATAGTTACCCTTAGTCCAAACTTGTCAAAAGTGAAAGGGAAAGGAACCCATCTTTGCTCAATCACCTAGGAGTGAGTCTAAAGCTTGGTTTGACCCAAACAACAATCCTAGTGAGTTGATTACCTCTTTAGCACCTTCTCAATCAGATATGGACATGAGCTACACCATGACTAGAAAGAAGAGAGAAGCGATGGATCAAAATCTTGATGACATTTTCCAAAGACATAGGGAGAACATGTTGTTTGGTGATGACAATCGACCTGAATCACCCCCTATTAACTCAAGATATTTAGACACCCATCAGAGAGTTGAAAGACATTATGCATGTGTTATACACTAAGTTTACACCCTTGTTTCAAGTTCTCATAGTCTTGATAACCTAGTATAACATGGGGATCATCTCCAGGTGTGGGACCTATGCTAACTAATATGAGACCTCCAGGTTCTAGGCTGGTTCCTCTTGGATAATCACCTTAATTTTCTTCTAGATAGGAAAATAAACCTTGAGGGAAAAGGGATAAAAGGAATGCATGAAAGGGAAATGACTAAAAGCAAACTACCTACTAGGTGATACACTGAAATGAAAAGAACACAATACACTAGCCAAATCAGCATGAAGGGGCCTTAGATCTAGTAGAACACAATCTTCCTAAATAGACTTGCATAAGTATTTCACAGAGGGGTTTAGACAAGAGACACAAACTATGACTTGCAAGCAGATGTTCTTTTCAGCAAAAGGGCACAGGAACGAGACATAATAATAAGGGGCTGAAATATACCCACAAACTCACTCAAATCAAATCATACACAATAGTGCACATGTAAGCTAAAAGGAAAAAGGGCTCTGGAACTCTGAGACTTCTCTAACAAAGCCAATATATCCCATTCAATAAGAGAAAACTTAGACAAGAAAGCAAAAGGATAGAAAAAATGCCACAAAATACCTTTGCAATATCTAAGCATCAATGAAAGATTACAAGTTGCAGAAGCTAGAGGGCAGAAAAGATGCCTTAGATAATTCCTGAGAAAGAAAACCTCTCTTTTTACAAAAATTAAACTTTGAGCTTCAAAAGCTCTAAAAAACATTATATACATCTCCTCTTTTTGCATGTAGGTAGGAGTTAAAACCTAACTAGGGTTACAAAGATTTTTATTAGAATAATATCAACCCTAACTCTACCAAATCTGATCATAAATGTATCTCTACAACATCAAGGCTGATCAGATATTTGTGTGCCCATCCTATACTGCATCCACCCATGAACAAGAAACCTTGATTCACCAACCTCTCTGCACAAAGGTCTCACCATGAATGCACAAAATGGTAGTTCTTAGGGACAAGAATCAACCCAAGACGGCTACCCAGACTTCCCTCATCATCTTCTTCAATTGTAAATGTCTGGGAAACATAATTTTTTTGAGCTACCCCACTGCTTCATAGCCTACTAGATCAAACACTAGAAAAAGCCCTCTTAGAAATATTTAAATTTGAATATCAATGGTTAACAGGCTTAGGTTTAAAACATAGCCATTGATGTCTTTCCCAGTAGATGAATGGCCTAGATCATCCTTGTAATAGTCGCAAACCTTCTGAAAAGTCAAATGCCACCTCACTAGTCAGAACCAATGAGAAGTGAACACTTTAGTGACATGTAGCACATTTGACCCATGACCCACTAAGATTCTCATCGGATGGTGGTTGCATGATTGCATGGGCTTAGAGGATCCCATGAGATCCTGCACCCACCGTAGATCTTACTTTCCTGCCACCTCACTCAAGATACTTGAACCCACTAACAAATGCCACCTATAATACTCAGTAGCCAATAAGAACTCATCACATCAGATGAACCCACAAAACAAAGCTTGAACACTTGGAAGATCGAATGGTTGTCACATGATCTCGTAGGTTCAGAAGATTCTATGAGATCATAAGATAACCATAGATCTTGATTTTTACTGATGTCTCTGTAGATCCCCTGACAATGGTCCCACTAATAGATCTTGGTCATTGCTATACTAAAAAGAAGATTGACAGCCATCGTTATGCCGCAATCTTAAAACACTTGCATCTTTGCTATACAGAATAGTGGTGACCGTCAGATCCGATTGATACTTAGTCTTTTCAAAGGCTGAAACCATGATGCCAAACATTAACCACCCACTAGATCGTGAACACGCGACTAAAGAGAACATTGGGTCACTGAACAAAAAGCACCTAACTGCTGAAGAAGAGAGATCGAGAAACCACACAATCACCAAGTCACCGAATAAAACCCTTGGCTACTAGAAAACATGGAGATTTAGCAACCACATCTATGAATAATTGGGCCCCACTTGTTCACAACAATGCACTTGGGAAATTCCAATGCTGGAGAAGAAGTGCAAAGAGTGAAATGTCAAAAACAAACTAAGTTTTCCTCAAAACTGAAAAGGCAAACAAAAAACATCGAGGGTTTTACGCTTAGATAGTTTTTGGAACCCTGTGACACAAGTTATTTCTAGCAAACCTCCAAACTTGAATATCTCCCTGGGTATTATGAATTAGGTCATGCGATCTAAACTAGAGCTTGGTGACACATTGAAGAGCATGGGGCCAAGATCACAAACCATAAAACCTTGTGGATCTTCTTCGCAACTGAAAATAGGATTGTGGCCAAAATTGCATGATAGGAAATTTTGGGTAACAATGTGAGCTCACCAAGATGCATGGTCACAACATGAAGACCAAAATAATGAATCTGGTGATGCTCATGTGAATGTAGCATTTTCTTCAAGACCCAAATCTCCACTCAAAACAACCTCAACATATGCGCATGAGAGGATTAAGAGAATTGAACATGAAAAGATAGGCTTTTTGAATGAACAGTCCACTAAAGAAGAGAGGTTTAGAATCTTAGAGGAGGAGAAATAATCTTTGTTAGAGTTGAAAAGAAAAACATTTCAAGAGGAACAAGATAGGCTTTTATCCCAACAACTCAATGACCAATTCAACAATAGGGGTACCAACAGTAGAAATAACTCTCCACAATCTACTCTGTCAAGAACCCCAAGAAGTAGAAGGTGGTCAAGGACCCCTTCAAGATCTCCTAGTCCTAGAGGAAGGAGGATTTCACAACATAGGAGACAAACACCTCCTAGGAACTTGAGACAACCCTCCCAACAAGCTCATCATTGATCTCAACATGGAGTAAGTAATACAAGTTTTGATGATCAATATTTTATGAGGATGCAACAAGGGCCACTATTCCAACAATATGTGGAGAAGTATCTTGATAAAAACAAGGATAGGTTCCTAGAGAGCTTGATTAACAAGTGTGACAGGGTCCCTTACAACTTTGATGTGTATAGGAGAATCAAGAAGCGAGGAACCTCTCAAGAAGAGGAGATTAAACAACTCAAGTGTATGATAGAAAAGGTGTTAGCACCCAAAAGTTCCTTTTCATTGGATTCTATCTATCCCAATCCTTTCAACAGGAGTGTCAGTATGAAGGATTTTCCTAGTGAAGTTGAAATCCCCTAGTATGACAAGTATGATGGCAATGGTGACCCACATGATCATGTGTGTTAGTTCTACATCATGAGTTTTGAATTCCACCAAGATGATTCCTATCTTATGGGATTATTTTTGAGGAGTCTCAAGGGTCAAGCCATGGAGTGGTTTACCAACATAACCCCTCCCGTCAAAACTTTCAAAGAACTTGTCCACAGATTTTTTCAACATTTCGCATACAACTTGTCAAGATTAGTCACTATGTTAGACTTGTGCAACTTGAAGTAGAACCAAGGGGAATCCTTTGTTTCCTTCTTACAAAGGTGGAGACAATTGTGCTCCTGCTATTCTAGGACTATTCCTGAGCATGAAAGGATATCATTGTTAGTAATTTGGTGCCTGAAATGCAGTATGAGGTTTGGAAGATGGTCTTTGATTCCTTCGACACTATGGCTGAAACCGCATGTTGAATTGAGGATGTCTTGAAAGAACAAGGCATTTTGACCAAACATAACAATAACAATAATGGTCAAAAAAATCACAATTCTAATAAGGACAAAAGTAAGCACTCACACTAGAATAAGAACAAGCAAGTATTCAACAATGAAGTTGTGGACTCTTCCCAACCCAAGGATCAAGGAGCCCTTCATTTGTCTAGTTCAGTCCAAGCTATGAAGCTCAATACATCCTCCAACCAACAAGAACATAAACCAAAGTATCAAGATAAGCCTAAGAAGGAGAGGCGACAATTTTGTAAACTAGGTTAATATTATGAGGATATTTTCAAGATGCTTATTGCGAATAACCTTGCACAACTACAAGATCTAGAAAATTTCTAGATACGTGATGTTAAGCCACATTGGTGGAATGAAAAATATTTTTGCAAATTCCATAATGGCATTAGACATGACATCAAACATTGTTGGAAACTTAAGCACCTCATTCAGGATCTTATTGAGAGTGGCAAACTTCAGATTGATGGGTTGAATACCAATGCAGACCATAAGGCATTCAAGGAGCCTTTTCCCAAATATGAAAAGGGGGAAACCTCTCAACCCAAGAAAGGCAAGGCCAAAGTCAACTATACCTACACAGGTGTAGAAAATGTGGTAAATATGCTTGAGGTTGTCGAGGAAAGTGTCAACATGATAAGAGACATAGATCCTTATGGTTATGATGTGGTCTCTCCTCCTATATTTGATGAAGAACATGTGATTGTGCTTAGAGGTCCCCACTCTTGAAGGTCATCCCAAGCTCTCAACGCTATCACCAAAAGCCAAAGCCAAGGTCCTATGGTTATTAGAGGTCCTAGTTCCAACTAGTCCAGCAAACCCAAGCAAGTGGCATCCAAGAATGTCACCACCAAATCAGTAGTCAACCCTGAAATGAGCTATAATCTTGTTGACTAGTTACAAAGAATGCCAACTCAAATTTCAATCTTTGAACTCTTGGAATTGTTTGCAAGGCATAAGCATATCCTTGAGGATGCTTTGCATGCAACCAATGTTCCTAACAACATAGATGTTGACCAATTCCAAAACATGGTTAATCACCTTTCTAGTCCTCATTACCTAACGTTCTTAGAAGAAGATGACAAATCTTTGAGCCATCCTCATAATCTTACCCTTCATATCGAAGTCATGATTCACAAGACCTGTGTTAGGAGTGTGTTGATTGATGGGGGTGTTGAGCTCAACATTTGTTCTTTGAGTCTGTTGAAGATACTAGGTTATTATAAGAAAGGTATTGATACCCGAAAGAAAATTACCATTAAATCCTATGATGATGTAGAGAGAAGTTCTAAAGGATTGGCCATCCTTCCTGTCAGGATTGGCCCTATTGAAAAGGACATTTTTTTGCAAATTGTTGACGTTGGTCCTCTAGCATATAATATCTTGCTTGGTAGACCATGGATCCATGACATGTAAGCAGTACCATCCACCTACTACCAATGTGTTAAGTTCCCCTATAATGGAGTAGAAGTCTTTACACCTGGGGATAGCACATTATTTGTAAATGCAATTTCAGCAGGGACTCATGTTCCTCCCAACAGAGAAGCAGCGGATTTTGATGCAACTCTAGAATAGTACAAGAATAAGTTCAAATCCATAGACCTTGGTATGGGGGGATATCAAATTGACTCCTTTACAAAACTTCTAGTCTCACCTAGGTCCTATGGAAAACTTTCACAAGAGATGCGACCTTCATCTTCAGCCATGACTCTGTTTGGTACATTTGTAGATTCCTCAGTGCCCATACAAGATGAAAAATAAGAGGTGGTTGTTAGAGATTAGATTTACAAAGAGGAAAAATACAAGCACAACGAAAATTTCTCCCCATCTCCTAAGGCTTATGGGAGAGGATACAATTTGGTCAAAAATATGGGTTACCCAGGTCATGGTCCTCTCAGTCACAGATTAGATGCTAAGGCTGAACCACTCAATCATGCTCTTTTTTGATGCAGGTCTAAGAAGACGATTGGCCTAGGTTTTGAAAGTCGTGACAAGAAAACTACTCCTATCCTTGTTGTGATGGATAGTGATGATGAATTAAGCTACATACCCAATTTGAAAAATCAACAAGATAGGTGTGAAGATTAGGTCCCTTCCACCACTCTCCTTTGGGGAGATTCAGATACTCTAGTTGCCAATCCAACAATTTCAAACCTAGAACAAGAAGAGTACATTGTTGAAGACCATGATGAGAATCCTATTCAAGAACAGCAATACAAAAATGGCATTCAAGAAGGTTTTACCCTTGGAAACATTGGGGCCTCCACATTTAGACATTGTAAATATGCTTGGTGTAAACATCCCTGCTGGGATTTAGATACAGACTCACATGAGTATGAGTGGGAATCTCGCTCTGATTCTTCTATAGTTGACTTGGACATTGATGTTATCCATACATATGGTTGCTAGCCTGAGGTAGCTAATGAGTCTAGTGTAGGATTAGAGGATTGGAATCCATGAGTCACTTTAGTGGATGATGCTTCGCTTGGTAGGATAAGTCCTGATTTGGGTACCTTAGAGGAATACTTGATAGACCTTGACTCTACAATCACCAAAGATGACACCATCTATATACACAATATTTAACTCGTCATTGACCTACCCCTTGCCAATCCTCACCTAATTGATTGGCCTCAATGCTATCAAGAGCCTTAGATCTTAACCTTCCAGAATGACTATGAGATAGCATGTTACCTAAATGCCCTTGAGCCCATAGTCTCTTCCACCAGTGAACCAACTAAAAGCATGATAGAACCAGATATCAAGTACCTTAGTCACAAAATGAAAAGAAAAGAAAAAAAGAATAATAGTTGTGATGGAAAAAACCACTATGTGGCGGTGTTAGAACCTAAAAAAGTAAAAATAAAGGATGTATCCGAGGGTGAACCTTTTCAAGGCACTTAAGGATGAGGTACTTGATCATCTCCCAAGTTACTTTTAGGAAAGGTCTTCAGTGCTTGTCGAGCCTACACAGCCAGTCAATTTCAATATAGAAGAGGATCCACAAATAGTGCATTTAGCTCAATCTCTATCAACACAAGAAAAAGAAGCAGATACCAAGTTCCTACAGAGCAAGAAAATTAATTTTTCTTGGACTTACTCAGACATGCTAGGGTTGGACACTAATCTTATTATGCATCACTTGTCCATAGCTCTAGGTATTAAACCAGTAAAATAGAAATTGAGGAAAATGCATCCTCACATAGCTCTTCTCGTCAAAGCTAAATTAGAAAAACTCTTCAATACATGATTTATATGGGCCATTGATTATGCCGAATGGATATCTAATATAGTACTAGTTTCAAAGCATGAAAAGTCCATTCATGTCTGCACAGATTTTAGAGATCTTAATAAAGCATGCCCAAAGGATGATTTTCCACTTCCAAAAATAGACATGATAGTGGACATGACTGCAGGTTATGAGATCTATTCATTAATGGATGGTTTTTCTGGGTACAATCAAATCAAAATAGCTCCTGAAGACCAAGAAAAGACTGCATTCACTTGCGCATGGGGAACCTATTGCTGGAACATCATGTCGTTTGGCTTTAAAAATGCATGAGCTACTTATCAAAGAGCTATGACAACTATCTTCCATGACATGATGCATAAGAATATGGAATATTATGTGGATGAAACCTTGGAAAAATCTAAAAAAAGTGATACACACCTAGATGATTTGTAAGTCATTCTAGATCATATGGAACAGTTTCAATTATGATTTAATCCAAAAAAATGTGCATTTGGAGTCACCTCTAGAAAACTCCTAGGATTTATCATTTTAGCCAAAGGAATAGAGGTGGATCTAGAGAAAGTTCAAGCAATATTGGATATGTCGCCTCCCAAAAACATCAGCCAAATGAGGAGTCTTCAAGGATGCCTTCAATCTATAAGGAGGTTTATTTCACAACTGGCTGATAGAGCTCAACCCTTTAATAAGACTTTGTACAAAGGGGTTAAATGTGTCTGGAATGAAGATTGTTAGCAAAGCATGAACCAAATCAAGCAATACTTGGCCAATCCTCCAATCTTAATGCCTCCTATCCTAGGAAAACTACTCACATTATATGTGTCAGCAACTGAATCTTCCCTAGGGGCATTATTGGCTCAACTTGATGATACTGGAAAAGAAAGAGCTATATATTACATCAGTTGTACTCTTGTGTCATATGAGGTTAATTACACTAGTATTGAAAAATCCTTCCTTGTAGAGGTGTTTGCTTCCCAAAAGTTGTGACATTACATGCTTGCACATACAATACACCTCATTGCAAAGATTGATCCTCTCAAATATTTTCTTGGTAAGGCTACTCTCATAGGTAGACTTGCTAAGTGGATGATGATCTTATCATAATTTGACATAGAGTATGTTGAGCATAAGGCTATAAAAGGACAAGCCATTGTAGACCAATTGGCTGATTTTCCAATTCGAGATAAAGTGCCAATTCAAGTTGAATTTCCAGATGAGCACATAATGTACATGACTAAAAGAACATGGAAGATGTTCTTTGATGGCTCCTTCATGCAAAATGGTTCAGGAGCAGGAGTGTTATTTATTTCTCCTCATGGGTACACCATTCCTAAGTCCTACAAACTATTATTCCCATGTACAAATAACATTGTTGAGTATGAGGCCTTGACAAATGGACTAAAAATGAGAATTGAATGGAGAATCACAGAGCTACACATCTATGGGGATTCACAATTGATTATTAACCAAGTTAATGAAGAATACCAAACAAAGGATGAAAAACTGGTACCCTACAAGAAAATGGTTGATTCATTGACATGATATTTCACCTTTGTTACATTTCAGCAAATCCCTAGAGCCAAGAACAAATTATTTGATGCTATGCCTACATTGGCTTCACTTCTTTAGTTACAACAACATGAGTCCAAATTCAAATTCCTAGTGAAAGAGCTACGCTACCCTATCTATGACTCCCAAGAAAGCCAAGTTGTTTGTACCCTTGTTGGCCATGAGTCATCCTGCTATGGTGCCATTTAATCATGCCTTCATGATGGCATTATCCTTGAAACCCTCAACCATTATGAATGAAGAAACCTCACCTAAAATTCCTCTCGCCACACCCTTATCTCTAGTGATCTGTATAGGAGGGGTTTAGATGAGACACTTCTTAGGTACTTGGAAAAGGATGAGTCTAACTGAGTGTTAGCTGACATTTATGAGGGCATTTTTGGAGGAAATTCCAATGGTCTTTCCATAGCCCAAAGGTTTCTTAGGGTGGGGTACTATTGGCCTACCATGTAGACAGATGCAGAAGCTTTTGCTAAATCATGCAAAAAGTGTCAAAAATGTAGTAACCTGATACATGCTCTAGGAAAGGAGCTTATTCCTTCTATTTCCCATTGGCCATTTCAGTGCTGGGCCTTTGACCTTGTTGGGAAGATTCATCCCAACTCATCAGGTGGACACAAATTCATTATCACTACTACTGATTACTTTACCAAATGGGTAGAAGCTGTCCCACTTTCTGTTGCTTCAAGCAAGATAGTTTCTTTTTTTATTTTGAACCATATCATCTGTCGGTATGGAGTGCCTTCTGAAATAATCACTAACAATGGAGGTTAGATTAAAAACAAGGACCTTAAACATCTCTACAAAAAGTTCAAGATAAAACAACATTGGTCCTCCATTTACTTCCCACAAGGAAATGGACAAGCAAAGGCTTCGAATAAGACCATTCTCAAAATTCTCCATAGAATAGTTCACAAGAATGGTAGAGATTGGCATATATAGATAAATCCAACCTTGTGGGCCTATAGAACGAGTATTCATACTCCAACAGGGGCTACTCCTTTTTCCCTCACTTATGGTGATGAATCCAGTGTTACCTTTAGAGGTGGAGATTCCTTCACTTAGAGTTTCCCTTAAAGGTCTAGTGACAGATGAAGACTACCATGCCATGAGGCTCCAAGAACTAGAACTTCTCGATGAAAAGTGTAAAGCATCATTTGATCACATGAGGGTTTACAAAAACTGTATGTCCAAAGCATTCAACAAGAAGATTTTCCCTAGAGAATTTCAAGTGGGGGATCTTGTCCTACAAGAAAACCCTAAGAACCAACAACATAGAGAGGAAAAGGGAAAATTTGAACCTAATTGGCTTGGACCATAAATTATTACTATTTCTTTTGGGACAGGTGCTTATCTATTATCTACTGAAGAGGGAGAATATATCCCTGATCCTATCAATATCTTGCACCTGAAGAAGTTCTATCCATGATGCATGTTTTGTCTAGGGGCATCCTTTGTACATATTAATTGATCCTGAAAAAATTCCAAAAAAATTCATATATGATGTTGAAAAAATCCTAAAAAGCATATAAAGTCCTAAAAAAATACAAAAAAAAAAAAAATGCAAGAAATTCAAAAAAATACAAAAAGTGCCTTTGTGAAAACCTGGAAATAGGCACCTTGGTAGCAAAAATTAAAAAAAATTGAAAAAATAAAATAAAAATCTCTCCAAGTGGTGAAAACCTAGAAGTAGGTGCTACTTAAGGCCTTTGCACCCTTGTTTCTTAGCATGCGTCCTTGACACTTAGCCTTTCTCCATCATGCCTTAACCTTGTTGCCTTGGTTTGGAATTGGTCTTTGTCTTTGTTTGGGGGGCATAATTATGTTTTCTTTGGTCTCTAGGATGCGTTGGTCTTTAAGACATCTTGCAAATTGTGTTGTTAAACACCACCCCAATTGTGTTTTTCAACACTACCCTAGCATCAAGTGTTTCTCAACACTTATCACATATCCTACCTGCAGTCTAGCACAATATAATATTCTCACTGGCAGATGTGATACTCAAAGTTTGACTCTATGACCTACACACACACACATAAACACTCGACTCACTAATACCTTGTTTGATTTTATTTCTTTGAGTGTTGTCTATGATGATTTCTTTGATGAGTGTTTCCTCCCTAATAGTTTTCGATAATGCCAAGCTAGAAGACTGGGGGCACGAGGACATGTTTTACTTATTTTTTGCTTGTGAGTATATTTTGTTGGTCCTAATTGTCATTAGCATTTATGCTTGATCCACTTGACATTAGGGTCTACAAGGTATTACCCTTGACTATTTTTTGCAAGTGCATGCTTATAGTCATCTTGACTTTCCTTGTGTCTCGATGTGAGTATAATCTTACTCTACTAAACTTAGGAAATCTTACTGCACTAGTCATCTTGACTTATATGTCTTTGGTGCTTAGGTGGGATTCCCACATATCTATCAAATATAGATCATATTCAGATTCACATAGTTATACTACTGTGTATTGTATGATCTTGCGATGCTACCAATAATGCTCGATGATGAATATTAGAGTCTAAAAGCTTTGTGACCTTGCAAGTTAACCACTTTTCATAGTAGCTTGCATTTCTAGGTTCATGTTAGATTAGTTTTGCATCTTGCATATGAAGAGAGCTCTCCTTTTCATCTTTTGTGGACTTGTCGGTCAACTATGCTCACCTTTCCCTTTCTCAATCATGTCTTTCGCTCCTTGTCTTTCACATCACATCCTTTTCCTTTCATCATAAAGGGTTAATCTTATCATCATACCTATACCCTAAAAATATCATTTTCAGAAACATGAGTCTATATCATAAACATGAGAACTAAACATACATCTATGAGAGAGACTATACATGAGCATATACATCATACATTTTGAGCAATATCATAAGACAATATAAAAACTAAAACATCCATCACAAGTGGGACAAGTACATAAGATATATCATAAATCCAGTAAATCTCATATATATAAATGTCATGATACAAATACAATGTGGGATCCAAAATCTAGATAATGTCCGAGGATATGTCTCTATACATCTATCATCCTAAACCTAAGTCTAAGTCTCCCCATCACAAGGTGGTGGTGGTGGTGGAGGTGGTGTTGCCACCCTATTGGGTACCATGTCTAACATGCCTACCCTCTGAGAGTAGAATGGTGCTCACTATCCCTTAGGTATAGCTTGTATGTAGAGACCACGATAGTAAGAAGCTCATACTGCCTCCCTCTGAATCTCTACTATGTCTACCTGAGCTGCCCTCTTCTGCTGATCTATCTCAGCTCATAGATCAGTCAACTACTAATCTCTCATGGCTATAGTAATTCATAGCTGCTACATCTTCATCTCCAAAACCAGGATCCTTGCCCTGAGATCCTCTCCTCCTCCTCCTGTAGGCTGATCCTACCCAGCATCCACTCATCAGTGAGATGGTCTCGCAATGTCATCCCTCTCATCCTCAAAACCCTATCTCTGTGACCATTTTTGGCCACCTGATCCAGATCCCTATCCTGTTTCCCTAACTCTCCATCCAACTCCTCCATCCTCTCCATCTCTGTCATCTCCATCATCACCTTGTGCTATTAGCTATGCATCAGGTACAATAAATCAAGGGAATGGAAACCTCTGCCACTCTACCCTATAAGTTGCATCTGCACCTACATCTACCCTATCTAGGAGATAGTCCCATGGCTCCCTGTGTATAGCCATGGTATCCTGTACTACCTGCTATTAGTCCAGGATTGGCATCCATCCCTATCCCTCCTCATCTCTAACTCGAGCATAGGTGGTGGTCTCTATGGGAACCCTCTTCTATCACCCAAACTATCTCTAGACTCAGGTGATCATGAAGTACTCTACTATCTCAGAGTGCTGACCTACTAGTGGCTGACTACATAACATGTAACCTAGCACACACTCCCAATCACCCTACTGCTCACAAGCCCTATATGGTCTCCACTAAAACAATGTCATCTCATCTAGTAGTCTCCTGTAATATGTCACATCCCTGATATGTGGCTATGATAGGAATCTTGTGTATCTATAGATATAGGGGCATCTCTGCTCCCTCAACTGCACATGTGGGTGCACAATGAAAATGTGCTCCCACACCCATACCTATGGTAAGATAGCAATGGATGCCCAAGTCCTGCTCTCCCTATAAAAAATCTTGTAGAGCTCATGGTACTTGTTAGCTAGGATGGCTGGGCCCCATACCATCTATCATGGGTGTGCTATCAGATCTGCAACCAACCTACCCCAACCAAATGGGAACCCTCTCTGGCTCCTGTCGGTAATTAGTGCATGTGCTACTATAGAGCACACTATACATGGAACTAAGAAGTCTCTGCCATACTCCTCCATCAACCGATCCCAACTGAGGTGTTTGTCAATGAAAGTGACATCCTGGAACATATCATGCATAACCTGTCATCCCTCGGTTAGATCTTGATCATAGTATACCTATGCCAACAAACAATCATGTTAGTTCCTATCATATGGAAACTTTACATCTATGAATATCTATAAACATGATTATACTCATCAAATCTCCATGGCTAGGCACTCAAAGGATCTGATAGACATCCTCCAAGGTAATAGTAGCCTCTCCAGTCGGCAAGTGAAAGGTGTTATGCTCACTATGCCACCTCTCAGCTAGCATTGTCAATAACCCATGATCTACCCAAATATGGGGCATATCCAGCAAGTACCCGAAGCCCATCTCCCCCCAAGTCTGCTTATCCTGAATCATCAAGATCTCAGATGCAATGTAACCCCGTCACTCTCGGCACCCTAATGAGCAGTGCTGGAAAGTGCTCCTGCAAGCCATAACCCCAAACCAGATGTCAGAACATATCATGATGGATGTATAAAATCAATACAAAACATCTTAAAAGAAAACATTGTCTAGACCCATGTCATTTTGCTCAAAATTTAATAAATACGATATTTCCTATTTAACTAGTGCGATACTATTTTTTGATAAAATATCATGTGATATTTTCTTCAGTATGAGTGTGATAATATCTTTGAATGTGATATTTCACATAGTATTGCATGATGTTTTGTCTCGTATCATGCGATACTGGATCAAACATTGGTGCAATACTATTTTGACCCAAGAACTATCGTACGACAAATATTATCAAACGGTATGATACTTAATAACTATTGTATGATATTTCGCATGAGTAAAATTTGCCATATTTTAAAATCATTAAAAAAATGTTTTAAAATGTAATAAATGCTCATTAATGACTCAAAAGGGTGAGTTTTTCTGAAAACATACTAGGGCACCATACTGAGGAGGCCGGTTGTGCAATTGGGTGCGCTTGAATCGATGCCTGTAAACTAGAATCACTGCTTGCTAGGCCATTTTCTCTCTATGAGCTCTTGAAATTCTCAAATCACATTAAGACAAATGATTTTGAAAATGACCTTTTTACCCCTTTTATAGCATTTTGACTTTTTGATCAATTTTCAAAACATCTCAAAATTTTATGAAAATTGCACCCCTAGCTAATTTCGATGTCTTGGACCCATTTTCAGGATCGAAATCAAAATCTAAGTTCATCTTGATAGTTAAAATCACAATTCAAAATTTCTCCTTCTTCTCTGCAGTTGGCTGACCATTTGAGGCCTGATCCTTTGATCTTTACTGGGGCATCTTCATTTCTTCATCCCCATCTCTTTCAACCTTCTAGTCTTTCATTCATTTGCTTCATCTCTCTGAGGTTTGACTTCATCTTTATCCTATATCTTTATGAGTCAAACCTAGTCAAACTGGAGCATATCTTCATTGCTTGATGGTTATCTTATCATCTTTCATCTTTGATTATGATTTTTAGTGATTTGATCAAATTTATTAATTTACTCTTTCTCCTCTACTTGATTTCAATTTTGATTCTGAAGGGGTAGTACCTATCAGCTTCAATCCTTGATTTAGCTTATCAATCAAACCTTGAGAATCTTATCTCTTATTTCAAACTTGACAATCACCTATTTACAAGGGTATTGGCCTTGTCTTTTTCAATCAACTTATCTTTGTCCTAATATGTTCCCATCTGTCAAACACATGTCTAGATTCTTTTGTGATCCCAAATTGATCTCACACTTTAACTTCATTCTTTGACCACATGTGATCCCAAATTGATCTCACATTAGTCAAAGAGGGGAAAATGTATGCACCCTAAAATGGTCACCTAGACTTTTGGCCCCCATTCAGCAATTTATCAAATCTCTGAATCAATATTTTCAAAAATCAATATTTTTCAAATTATATCAATTTCCTTGATCAAATCCTAAATTTTATCATTTATTAGATTATTTTCTATGGTCTAACCATTTTATCCTAAGTCTTTATTTATTTAAAAGGAATTCCCTCCCCTTTTATTAAATAAAAGCCCCCACTTTTCCTCTTATCCTAAATTGCACAAATAAAGCATTATTCTTATTTTATAAAAAGAAGAAAAGGCCTTTTTGTCTCATATGGACATAAAATTCAACTCTTATTTTCTCATTGGATGAGATTTGTGCATATGGATTTCTCCTCTTCCAAGCTCCACCCTTGATTAAATCTTTTGCCTCTTAATCTCCATGGTCCATTCCTTTTCAATTCCTTTAAAAGGAGAGCTCTCTTCTCATTTTAGGATCCCCAACTTTGAATACTAAACTTATGTTTCAGGATTTCTTGGAGACTTGGAGCTTTTTGAGATCTTCATGCATTTAGCTTCATTCTTGCATTCTTAGCTTAAGCTTTCATGACATCTAGCTTAGTTTCCTTTATGCTTTAGCTTAGCTCACATAGATTAATTAGCAAGGCTTGTAATACTTTCATTTCCTTAGCTTACTTGCATCTTCATTCTTAGCATAGTTGCATTGCATTTCCATTCTTGATTCTTGAAGATATTGGCATTCTTGCCCTTGTCTCCTTGAATCTCCCATTGTGTGGTTTACTAGAAAGGTTGCATGCTTCAATAGCTCTAGCTGAGAGCACCATCAACATCCTTGTGACTCCATATCTAGGGAGCTCTAGGTCACCTTCTCAAGATTACTCATTCATGGATTCTCTTGGAAGTAATGACTTAGTGAAGTGCACTTTTTAGTGTGTACAGTTGTAATATCATTGATGGAAACACCACATCAATAACACATGATTTACCAAATAATCCAAAACTTTGTATGTGCATCAGATTTGTATATTATACATACGTATTTGTATATCACACACACACACACACACACACACACACACATATATCTATATATATATATATAAGGATATGGTCAATATTTGGCATATGACTATTATTATTATTAGAAATTGTAATTGAAAAAATTGTTGTATTGTCATTGATGGAAACATCACATGAATAACACATGATTTACTAAACAATTCAAAAATTTGTATGTGCATCAGATTTGTATATTATCCTTAGCTTCATTTTGAAAACTGAAGAAGGTAAAGGGGTTTTGTTAGCTAAAATTTTTGTTGATGATATCATATTTGGAGAACAAGATGCTTTATGTCAGAAATTTTCAAATGAGATGTAAACTAAGTTTGAAATGTCTTTGTTTGGTGAGATAAAATTATTTGTTGGTTTACAAGTTTAACAGATGGAGAAAGTTATCTTTATCACACAATCTAAATATGCCAAAAGAGATACTAAAAATTTTTGGTATGGAAGATTTTAGACTGGTAAGTACTCCTATGGCTACTGGACAGAAACTATCTAAAACTGGTGATACTACTGAAGTGAGTCAAACCCTATATAGATCCTTGATTGGAAAGATACAATATGTTGTCCACAACAGACTGAGTATAGCCCTAGCAGTTGGAATTGTAGCAAGATTCTCTACCAATCCTAAGGAAAATCATATGGTGGTAGTGAAGAGAATATTGAGATATCTGAAAGGGACAAGGGATTATGGATTGTACTATAAGAAGAATGAGAAATTTGAATTGAGATTCTACACTGATTAAGATTGGGCTTGAAATGTTGATTACATGAAAAGTACAAGTGGTGGAGCATTCTTTCTAGGAAAGAGATTAGTCTCCTAGACAAGAAAAAAATAGAACTATGTTTCCCAATCTACAACAAAAGTGGAGTATGTAGCAGCTACAATGAATTGTTCAAATTTGGTATGGATCAAGCAATTTTTGAAAGGAATGAAAGAGGAAATCACTGAGCTGGTTGTTATTTTTTTGTCATAACACAAGTGCTATCAATATATCAAAGAATCCAGTGATGCACACAAAGACTAAGCATATTTCTATCAAGTATCATTACCTGAGAGAGCTAGTGCAAGACAAAGAAGTGAGAATGGAATATGTGAATAAAAAAGAATAACTAGAAAACATATTCAAAAAAGCTTTACCTAAGGATGCTCATGAACCTCTTAGAGGTAAAGTAGGGGTGATTCCCCTAACTGAGGCTTCCTAGTCAGCTAGGAGCACTACATGAAAAGTTCTACACAGAATATCTGACAAATTGATGCAAAAAAGGTCACACTTTAGGAGTTGCTTAGAGTTGTGAGAAGTACAAAAAAGATGATAATCAATCATAAGTAAGATGATAGAGGGAGAAATTTATCATACTGAATTGACAAGGAGACATCTACATGTGGAAGATGTAAGTGATAGATACTACTTTGGCATTGTGGTCAAGGAGGGAGAGATTTAGAAGAAAACATAGAGGATTCATTGAACCTGAGGGAGAGATTCAGAGGGAGTAACTGTATATGTGGTCAGGAAAGGAAAATTTATTGTGAATTAGAATAAATCTAAGAATATTATAAAATTCTTATGCACAAACAAAGTTTTGGATTGTTTGGTAAATCATGTGTTATTCATCTAGTGTTGCCATCAATGCAAAAGAGGAAGATTGTTAGAAACTACAATTGAAACAATTGTTGTATTGTCATTGATGTCAAACCTTAACTGGTGAGACAACTTTTATTTATGAGAGTACCATATCTATTGATTGATGAACAGGATTGGGAAAGAGAGATAACAAGAGAACCTAAGGAAAGGTTGAGTTATTTAATACTTCAATGGGTACTTGATTAGTTGGCACATTGATAAGATAATGTATTATTTATCTAAGTAAGAAGAAAGATTGAAGAAGTAGGATTAACCAAGAAAAAATGTAGAAATGTAGTTGAAGTTGAGTGATGTTAGTGTCAACCAAGTGCCAGTGTATGCTGAGTAAATTTAGTGTTGACCGAACATCAGTTTATGTTGAGCAACAGGAAATTGCCGACTAACAGTATTTGCTAAGGAAGATAGTTTGAAGAGATGACTGAGATATGTAGTAATGACTGAGGAGAAGAACATGTGACCTCTCCTTTGAAACTTTCAATATTGATGGTCAATCTTTCAAGATTGAGAGAGAGCCAAGGGTGAACCATATGATTGAAAGGAACACTGGCAATGAAACTACTTGTTTTATAGACACTGATATCAATCCTTTTAGTGAAGAGGTTACTATTCTTGAGAAAGAATATATCTTTACTCCTATCACTCTGGAGGTGAATACTAAGTCCGAGAAGGGTGAGCTATGGGTAATGTACTTTGATGGTGCTAATTGCAAGGATGGTTCAGGTGTAGGTATTTTACTTATTTCTTCTAAGGGAAACACTTATAAGTTCTCTTTTACATTGATTTTCTCATGCACAAACAACATAGCAGAATATGAAGCACTATTAATAGGCTTGAGGTTAGCACACAAACATGGGATTAAATGTGTGCATGTTTTCGGTGATTCAGAGCTAGTTGTGTCTCAAGTAAGATTAGTTTATGCTTCTAAGAATAAAAGGTTGAAATAATATAGGAATGTAGTGTGGGATATGATTGAATGTTTTGATGCCTTCAATATTGTGTGGAAGGATAGGAGAAACAATAAGATGTCTAAACTATTAGCCAATATAGCAAGCAATCCTATTGATATCACTTTTACAGGCCTCTCAAAAGTTGAAACTCGGGCTAGACCTAGTATACCAGATAACATTGAAAATTGGCAATTTTTTGAGGATGACCAAGATATCTTGAGATTTATGAATTGTGAAGACAAATATCATGGTCAAGAATTAGATTACTCAGCCTTGGTTGAGATTGCAGAGGGAAAGGAATCTTTCCTTGGAAATGAAGTCATACAGCTTAAGATTGGATACTCAAAATGTGCACTTCTCTAAGTCATTACTTCCAAGAGAATCCATGGATTGGAAACCTTGAGAAAGCAACCTAGAGCTCCCTAGGCATGAAGTCACAAGGATATTAAGAATACTCTCAGGTAGAGCTATTAAGCCTATAACCTTGCTAGTAAACCATACAATGAGAGATTCAAAGAGACAAGGGCAAGAATGCCAATATCCTCAAGAATCTACATGGAAATGGAATGTAATGCTATGTTAGAAATGAAGATGCAAGAATGAAACTATGCTATGAAAATGAAAGTATTACAAGCCTTACTAATTAAACTAGATGAGTTAAGCTAGAACATGAAAGGAAAGTAAACTAAAATGCAATGAAAGCTAAGCTAGATGCAAGAATGAAAGCTATAATGCAAGAAGATCTCCAAAGCTCCAAAGTCACCAAGAAATCCTGCAACATAAGATTAGTATGAAAGAATTGATCCTAGAATGGGAAGAGAGCTCTTCTTTTAGAGAAAGTGAGAATCAATGAACGATGGAGATTAAGAGGAAAAAGATTTGATCAAGGGTGGAGTTTGAAAAAGAGATCAATCCATGTGCACAAGTCTCTTCCAATGAGAAAGAAGTGTTGATTTTTGAGCCTCCTGTGAGACAAAAAGGCATTTTCTCATTTTTATAAAATAGGAATAATGCTTTATTTGTGCAACTTAGGATAAGAGGAAAGTGGGGGATTTTTATTTAATAAAAGGGGAGGGAATTCCTTTTAATTAAATAAAGACTGAGGATAAAATGGTTATCCCATAAAATATAATTGAATAAATTATAGAATTAGGATTTGATCAAGGAAATTGATTTAATTTGAAAATATTATTTTAAAATATTGATTCAGAGATTTGATAAACTGAAGAATGGGGCCCAAAGTCTAAGTGACCATTTTAGGGTGCATACATTTTCCCCTCTTTGACTAATTTGAGATTGATTTGGGATCACATGTAGTCAAAGATTAAAGTTGAATATGTGAGATCGATTTGGGATCACAAAACAACCCAGACATGTGTTCAAAGGATGGGAACACATCAGGACAAAGATAAGCTGATTGAAAAAGACAAGGCCAACACCCCTGTTAATAGGTAATTGTCAAGTCTATGATAAGAGATAAGAATCTCAAGCAAGGTTTGATAAAACTGAATCAAGGATTGAAATTTGATAGGTACTGCCCCCTTGTGATCGAAATCAAAATGAGATAGAGGAGAAACAATGAATTGATAATTTTTGATCAAATGGAACTAAAGATAAGGTTCTTGATGTAAGATGAAAGATATAAGGATCACATAACCAAGGTAGACCATTGAACATGAAAGATTATGGCCCAAGGTTGAATTAGAAGAAAAGAAGTGGGGTGAAAGTGAATGAAAGATGGAAGTTTGGAAGAGTTGAAAAGAAATGGATAGAAGAAAGAGGATGTGCCTAAAGAAAGAGAATGTCTCAAAATCAATCAACTATTAAGATATAGAGAATTTCGATTGGGATCATGAAAGAAGATGAGGAAATGAAGATCAAAATGTGATCATAGTTGATTAAAATTCCAAAGGAAAGATGAAGGAAAACCCTCTCAAACTTATAATGCAGGATGCAAGACTAAATTAACATGAACTTAAGAATGCAAGCTACTATGAAAGGTGGTTTACTTGCAAGGTCACAAAGCCATTAGACTCTAATAATCATCATCAAGATTTATTGGTAGCGTCGCAAGATCATACAATAAGCACTAGTATAGCTATGTGAATTTGAATATGATCTATATCAAATAGGTATGTGGGAATCCTACCTAAGCATCAAAGACATGTAGGTCAAGATGACTAGTGTAGCGAGGTTCCCTAAGTTTGGTGTAGCAAGATTATGCTCGCATCGAGACACAACAAAGTCAAGATGACTATAAGCATGCACTTGCAAAAAATAGTCAAGGATAATACATTGTAGATCCTAGTGTCAAGTGGAACAAGCATGAATGCTCATTACAGTTGGGATCAACAAAATATGCCCACAGGCAGAAAATAAATAAAACATGTCCTTGTGCCCCTAGTCTTCTAGCTCAGCATCATTGAAAACTATTAGGGAGACAACACTCAATAAAGAAATCATCATCGATAGCACACAAAGAAATAAAGTCAAGCAAGTTTCAATGAGTCAAGTGTTTAAGTGCGTGAGTGTAGGTCATAGAGTCAAACTTTAAGTATTGCATCTATGAGTGAGAAATATTGTATTAGTCTAGACTGTGGGTAGGATATCTGATAAGTGTTAAGAAACACTTGACGCTAGGGAAGTGTTGAAAAACACAGTTTGGGGAGGTGTTGAAAAACACCATTTGCGAGGTTTCTAATTTTTTTTTTATTATTTTGTGGAATATATAATTTTTTGGAGATACATCAAAGTGCCTATTGCTAGGTTTTCACTAAGATGATCAGTTTTTTCAAGACATTTTCCAATTTTTAGAAATTTTTAATAATATATCATTTTGTTTGTTGGATTTTTTTAGGATCAATAAGTATGTATAAAGGATTCCCCCAGACAGAATGCGCATCAAAATCCCAAGCAAGATCACCTCATGTAGTCTCAATGTCTAGCAAGGTGGAGGACAAGACAGATTAGGAAGTTGGTGGAAGAGATGGAAGACAAAAGAATGAAGGAGAATGAAGGGAAGAAATCCTCAAGGGAAAACTCCTCAAGATTACCCAAGCTAGGGAAAACAATTGTCATGTAAAGCACATTTGGACAAGCAATGAAAAGTCAGCATACGATAAGTCACAAAAGCGTAATGCAAAAGAACGAAATGATGCAATCCAAAGGAGTAGACATGTCAAGAGGCTTCATAGTATCATTTTTTACTCTTTTTTATTAGATCAAGACCAAAAGGGAAAAGGATAGCGAAAGGCTAGAATGAATGGAGGAAAATAAATATGAAGGCTAAACATGAATGGAATGAAAGCAAGATCATCGTAAGATACATCACAAGATAGCCAAATATTTGTGTATAGGTCAACATTGTCAACATCAAAGAGAGAGGACAGAATGGATGAAATATGTAGAAGAACTATGCATGATGCTTGATTGTTAGATTTTCATCATGGTACTTATCCAAGGTGCCACAAGGGAGTGATTTTCACCATAGGATGAATTTATTTCTCTTTACTCTTTCTACCAAGATGCTTGTTTCTAGGTTTCCACCAAGGCACATTTTCTATTTTTTTATTTTTTTGTTTTCTTTTTAAATTTTTTAAATTTTTTCAATTTTTTTCTTTTTTTTTTCTTTTTTGGAAGTAGGCAAGCTTTTTATATAATTCTCCTTGAAAGGATAAACCATGATATGCCAAGAATTCAAAATGATATGCTCAAAGATGCTGATAGGGAAAGAAAGATGGAAGAGAAAAATGGAGAATAAGGTTTTATGTAAACCGATTGAGGTTGGAAGATAGGAGGAATAGGCAAATGCGGAAAAAGGATAGAAGGTAGAAGGATAATAAATGGAAGGATTGTGAAAGGGTAGAAGGAAAGGAAGGCACGATAAACATCAACACACACCTTGAAGGGTGGTGAGAGGATAGAGGAAACATGAATGAAGGAATATGGTGAATGAATAGTAGAGGTTGTGACTTAGGAGCATGGAATGGAAGAATGGTTTTGGAAGAAGATGAAGTGGAAGCCTTTGGAATCTTGAATGTCAATTTCACTTGTTTCTCAACATTAGACTCTTTCAAGAGAGACTTTGGAATCCATATAGCCATAGGCTTTTCATTTCTTTTTGATGATTTAGAGAGAATATCTTCAATGATGGATTTTGGAACCCATACTTGTCTTGTAGTTTTATTCTTAGATATCTCTTTTGACTTTATGCCTCCATGTCGATTAGAGGAGACATGGTGACATTTTTCTGATGGATTCTTGTATTTCTTCTTTTCTTGTATTGAACATTCAAGTTACTTCCAAAAGACTTGGGACTTAAGGAAGAAGGAAGATTTGACTAGTTTAGATGGGTGGGTGGATGAAAAGGATTCAAGGGCATGCATCTATGTTGATCTTGAGGAAATATAGGAGATCGAGGGATGTAAGGACCCAAGATGGATGACAAATTAGGAGAGTTAGGAGGGAAAAGTGAAGGGACATAAGGGCCCAAGATGCAAGGAATACGCAAAGCCCTTAGTATTGGTGGAGGAGGTCCAAGGATGGATGTGGAAGATACAAAATGATAATCAATAAGCTCATCAACATCTATATGACAACCAAGGACATCAGCATCTTTAGAGTGAGCATTAGGATTTTCCATAGGATCTAAACATCTTGAATAGGAGAAACTTCTTTGATAGGATTGTTCGGAGCTTGCAAAGACTTACGAAGAGTAGAAAGTGGAAGTGAACATGGAGTGGTAGAACAAGAAGATGGAAGGCTTTGATCTTGACAAGGAGCTTTGGATAGCATAAGCGTATAATTTTTCTCTTGATTTTCAATAGGCTCAACACTTTTTTTAATAACCTTAATGGAAAGTGCAAGTGTAGTAAGGTTATTTTGATCATCAATAAGCTCAACGGTGTAAGTAGTAGCTTGACCTTGCTTAGGAGAAGACTTAAGACATGGTGGAATAAATGAGAAAGGGCGTCCAGGGTCAAAAGAACCATGAAACAGATAAGAGACATCATGAAAAGGATTGGATGACATGGAAGGTTCTTGATCTTGATCTTTCTGTATGTTCTTTTCTTTATCATTTTTAGAGTCCTCTTGACATGGAGCCACTTCTAAGGACAAGGAAGCATGTTGGAATTGTATGGAAGACTTTGGAAGAAATGGTGAAGGACTAGCTAAAGTAGGCATTATAGCATATAAAGGCTTAGGCTCTTTAGGTTTAGTATTATTGAAAGTATCTACAGCCAAGTGAAGATTAGCTTGAGTTTCTTTAAGAGGTAGCCCTTGATGATAACTATAGGGAACTACATGAAAAGTATTAGGAACTTTTTTGGATGAAGTATTTGTGATAGATTTGGAAGACTCGGAAGCTTTAGGAAATGTATGGGTATTGGAGGAAGTAGGGTATGGAAGGGAACCATCACAAGACAAAGGTCCGTCATTAACATAATCTTGCTTGAGAGTGTATATCCAACTTATGCAAACCCTAGGGTGGTTAGATCTGAAAATCAATTGTTAGGAGCAATGATAACCAGAAAATAATCCAAATGATAACTCATATCATGCATTGAACAATGAAAAATAAGTGCATACCCATCACAAAATTTTATTTTTTTTGCATTTGACCTAGTCAACAAGATCTAATTTTTACCACATGAATTCAGACCCTAAACCCAAAATGTAGAAAAGAGACCTCTATCAAAAAATAGAGAGCTTTCTAAAAATGTAAAAATTTCAAAAAAATATTTTTATTTGTGCCCTAGAGACCCATTTTATCAAAACATACCAGTTTTTATAAATTGACCAAATGAGCTATGATATGATTTCTAAATTAAAAACATAGTGAATGGACCCCCTATAGAATTCCAAGACCTTTCCAGAAATGTAAAAATTTCCAAAAAATATGCTGATTTGTGCTAAAAATTGATTTTTTATGACAAATCAAGAAAAAATCATAAAAAATACAAATCACCTTCGAAAATTTTGAAATTTTTTTTGGAGCTTCTCTGATATGTCGCCAACCTGAAAAAAAAAAATTTCAGACCAAAATACCAAGCTGTTTGGGAGATATGATCAAATCTTTCAAATCTAGGATTTTTCATCTCTAAACAAATCTGCACAAGGGTTAGCTCCAAAAATAATCAAAACCAGCATGCAAGAGGTGGGTTGCCCCACAATGGGCACAAACAATGTGTGTGCTAAAATGTTGTCACACTTCTATGAATCTTTACATGCAAGAAAACTAAAGAATGAGCCCTCACAAATCGATCCATAGCTCTCTATGCATGGAGTTGCAAGATTTGTAAAATTGCTCTCAGCTAGAGCTATAAACTAGTGACCTTGCTAGTCAACCACATAATGAGAGATTCCAAATGAATGAAATGCTATGAAAATCTATATGAGAATGCAAATTAATCTTATGAGAATGAAGATGCAATTAAGCTATGAAAATGGAAATGAAAGAGTTACAAACCCTCTAATTAAACTATGTGAGATTAATCTAAAACATGAAAGGAAATGATACCATGATGATTCAACTATGATGCAAGCTAGAATGTGATGTAGATGCAAGATGAATGCCAATGATGCTCCAAATCTTCAAAACTTGATGCAAGAATATCTCCAAAAGTTTCAATGACTTAGAAAACCTATAGCATAATAATTCAAGTATGTATTGTGTGTGCAAATGAGGAAGAGAGCTCTTCTTTTATAGGAAGTGAAAAATAATGGCCCATGGAGATTAAGAGGCAAAAGACTTAATCAACGATGGAGAAAAAAAGAAGCTTGATCCTTGTGCACAATTATCCTCCAATAAGAAAATTAGAAGCATTTACTTTATGTTGAGCATTTAATTTATGTCCATGTGAGGCAAAAGTACTTTTCTTTTATTTTTTATTTTATTTTTCTTTATAAATAAGAATTAAATGCTTTATTTGTGCAACAAGGATAAGAAGAAAAGTGGGGATTTTTTATTTAAATAAAAGAGGAGGAAATTCCTTTTAATTAAATAAAAGCTTAGGATAAAATGATTTTATTATTTAATTAAAAGAGATTTTTAATTAATTAAAAGAGAGCATGTTCTCTTAATTAAATAAGATTTTTATGTTTATTTCTCTTTTAAATTAAATAAGGTTCAAACCTTAGGAAATATTGAATTGATTATGATTTGATCAAGAAAATTGATATATTTGAAAAATGTTGATTTTTGAAAATATTGATTCAGGGATTTGATAAATTGCTAAATGGGGGCCCAAAGTCTAGGCGACCATTTTAGGGTGCATATAGATGCAACATAGAGAGATTCATATATCAGAGGAATAACAAGCGATTCTAGTCTAAATCCAGATCATAAGCCTCCTTGTGATTATGATATTTTTGTCTAATGGGTTCATGATATTATTTCTTTGCTAGAATTTTTTTGGGATTGGATAGTAACAAAGAAGTGGGTGCCAACATTCTTGAAATTCTTTTTCATATTCGTTGGGAAAATGAACCAGTAAAATAGTGTTTTATTGACCACATTGATCATTGCATGCAAGAAAAATTACTAATGATTAAAAGAGGTTCACTGAAGACATTTAGATTCACAACCTACTTGTGCTATCTTCTCTTAGCAAGGCATCGTGTAATATTTTAGACAAACAAGCTTTGCAGCTAGGGCCAAAATCCAATATATGAATGGACATCTCAGATAAGGATGATTTATAATAGAAGGAACTACAACAATTTTTTAGACTTCTTTTTGGCACCAATGTATCACAAAATTATAGACACTCCAATGCCTAGATTTCCTATTTCTTATAGAGATTACATTCAACTCAGAAGTCAAATACAATTGGCTGACTAGTACTTCATGGAAGAGTACATGGTGTTAACATTTTACGGTTCAGTGGTAGAACCCTACAAACTTCCAATGCATGTGATAGAAAGGGTATTTTCATTGGAATATATATGGAAGATGGAGAGCACATATGTACTCTTTAATGGTTAGAAAAAGAAAATGATATTTCCTTCCTTTCCTTTCTTATTTGGAGGGTTCACATTTGAGAGAAGAGGATTCAAAGTGGCACATGGTTGTTTTTTTCAATTTTTTTCTTTGATGTTATCAGTCACTCTAAGTATGATCCACTCAACATAATTGGAACAAATATTAGAGAGAATGGGAACTCTGCAAGAAAATATTAGCATGAGAGTATGCCATTGATAAGAAAATTTAAAAATATAGAGTCCTGGGATGAGGTCAAAAAAGAGCTGGAGAAATATGTCATTGACAATAATATTACAATATAGGAATTTTCATCACAAATTATGGCATTTCATAAACACAAAGGAAAAGTGCAGCCCACGACATCATACAATTTCTACTAGAGAGATTCTCAACCATTTAGAAAATCTATTCTAAAAAAGCTAGTGGATGAATATATGTAGATGGTAATTGGACTCGAACCAAAATTTCTAATTTTTGTGAAATGAGGAATAATCTTGACAAGCCAAAGACCTTTTCAGATCTTTATGACATGGAAGAGGATAAAATATTTAGCAAGTTGTGGAATAAGGAGCATCCAACTGAAGCATATCATGACAATGATGATCATCTAGATAATGAGTATGAGCAGGATTCTATGAATCCCACATCTACTAATGTATATTCAATTAGTAGTGGAGTTAATGTGTCCAAAAACTAAAAATATACGAAAGGGGTAGATATTGTAGAAAAAATGGGCTACCTAGGTTGAGGTGGTCTGGGTCCCAAAGGACAAGGGCCTTGGTCTCCACCTAACTTAGGGGTTCCAACAAAATATTGTGAGGAACTAGGGCTTGGAGTTGAATCATTAGATTCATAAAAAAAAAAACTACTCAGTCTCATACCTTTGCAATTTTATTTGTTTGAGCTTCAAATCTAGTTCTACATGTTCCAAACACTTAGATTCAATCTGAATCAAGTACCACTCCAATAGGTGTGATTATCATGGGTAGTACTAGTGGTCCAAAAAAGATATTACAAGAGGACATGAGATCAGTGGATCTGAGAGATCAAGGCAATGTAAAGAAGAAAAATGTTATGACAAGTACAACAATGGAAATGGTGGCTGTAAGTCCAATAATTGACACACCTTCAGGATAAAACCCTCATAACAGTCCAAAAATCTAGTTGTAATGGGTCAGGGTGTTTCTAATCCTCATGGTGGAATTAGGAGAACCACATGCAACATAGGTGGAAGCTCATACATCATTGCAAGTTCTCTTTCACCTTTAAAACATTTAGTTGTGTCAGAAAACCCTAATTTTTGTTACAATGATGTTGTAACTAACTTTGAACAATAAAAAATTGGGAATAGAAAAAATACTAAGACATTGAAGAGGGATGTAGTTGCTGCAACTCATGATGCAAAACCTACATTGAATAAGTTATTTTCCACATATGAACCAAAGAAAGAAATGATAGAGTTCATGGTTGTTATGCCCCCATCTAGAGAAAAAATCCACTAGAGAATGAGTTAGATCCATTTTGATTTCATGTTATCACCCTCCAAATGGATTTATCCAAAATTAAAAATTTGGACAAGATAAATGTGTCGAAAATGATCAACCAAGTGATCTCTAGTTGTGTGATGAAGTTGGAGAGAGAGAAAGGAAAGCTTAAGGGTAGAATAGATAAGTTAAAGGAAGACCTAGAAAATGAAAAGGAAAATGAAAAGGCAAAGGAGAAAGAAACAAATAACAAGTGCAAAGAATTAGAGAAAAGGATAAAAAACTTCATCCTCTAAAGAAGAAATTGGACAACAAGAACATATGGACATAAAACTGAAAATTTTGATGGAAAAATTGGAACATATCAATAAAAAAAAATTAAGGATGAAAAAGTCTCTTCATTAAGTTTATACAAAAGCATTGAGAATGCGACACTTGGAAATAATAACTTAAATAAATAATTGGAGAATGAGAGGGTAAAAGAAAAATAGTGGGAAGAGAAAGCGAAATAGTAGAAGAGAAAGAAAAATAGTAGGAAGAGAAAGAAGAGAAAATAAAAAAACATACTAAACACTAGTTCTTAAAAATGAGAGAAGAGCTAAAGAAGGAAAATAATAAAATTAAAAATTATAAACAAAACTTGAATGATCGAGTAAATAATACAGTCTAGAAAATAAAAAATTACTTTTAGGGGAAAATAAAGGGGACTTTTGATAGGTTGTGTGATTGGTTTGACCTAAATGAAAGTCTTAGAGATGTTTTTGGGAAGCTAAAATAGCACATTGAGAATAATTCTTTTTTTTTTGTCAAAGACAAAATATTGTAAAGTAGATTTTGTAACAAATCAACACAACCAATGACAAGCATTTGGAAAGCAAGGGAATTGATGATCGCATTCCTACATCAATAAAGGTGAACTTTGTCTTTCAAAAATGTCAGAAACTAATAGGAGAGGAAACTCTGGCCTTATTTGGGACAAAGCTCACCAAGATGAATAATAAAACAAAAAAAATGATAACTCTTGCTTTTCCAAGTCCTAGTCTTGATTACTCGTCAACGAATTTCATTGGAAGAGAAGCTTACAAAAAAAGTTGGAGGATACAATGAAATCTTATTTAGGCAAGCTTCCTTAGGACACAAATTATGAAGACATTGCAAAGTGCATCAAAACATTGACAAATTTGAATGCAATATTGGAAGGATCATTGCTTTCAAGTCAATCTTCCAATTATGGATGGTTGACGAGGTTGCAGGTCATTTACTATAACATGAAAAATATTGACCTTCCAAATGATGTATAATGCAGCATACTAAAGAAACTGACATAATCATCTTGATCTCATCAACAATAGTATGTGAAAGTACTTTTAGTTTTAATCATCTCTATATTATTCTCTAAATTCTTCTTAAATTGAGTTTGAACTAACAAGTTTGAACTTTGTTATTTGAACAAGATCAATGTTGTAGATGCTATTGCTAATTTACTAAATTGGCTTGTCGAATATAGAAATGTATAATTGTAGAGATGTTGTAGTTGTCTTACTGATTTTGATTTTGAGACTTCACATTAGGAAAATTGACTTGAAGCTGTTGTTTCTCCCTTGTTTCCATAAAATGGAATTCAGTGTCATTGTCTTAGGGTAATGAAATTGAAATTGGGCAATGGGTATTGAATCATTGACTTTTGTAAACAAAATCACAGATTTGTGTTCTTACAATTATTAATGAATGAATTGTTACATTGTATCAAATTTTTAATTACATTAATGAGAATTAGTATTTCTAAGAATTGTAACATATGAATTGCTATGTTGTCGAAAAAAAATAATGAAAATCTACAAGAATTGTACCATATGAACTGAATAATGAAAATAAAAACCATTATTAGTTATAGAATTGAATATTGATGACATTATCAACCACGTTCTTCTTTTTAAAATTGGAATATGCTATTATACATTATTAATGATGAGATACAAAAACTAATAATAGACTTCAAGAAAAGGTTTAATAAATACATAGGACTTGCTAATTCTACAACAATTCAAGCTGCCACATCATATCATTATCGAGATCCTTGGATTCATCACCATCAACATCATAACTTCCTTAGTTCTTTGATATGTTTTCTTCACTCTACATACCTCTGCTTAACTGATATTCACCACTAGTAGTACTAGTACAAGTATGTGATTTAATGACATCATTGTCTCTAGCACTCCCACTTGGTTTAAAATGTTTCCCAGCCCTCTTGTCTGGCATTTCTTCCTCCACAATTTCAGTGCCCTTTCATAAGGAAAAGTATTGACTTCATACCTGGATGTATAGAGCCTAAACCAATTTCCTAAATTCTTGTCTAGTTTGTTTCTTAGCATTGACTTTAGGAATCCCAAAGCACTAAAAATACTCTCATCCTCCAATGACCCCAATGTCATGGCTAGACATAAATTAGAAAAGCTTGGAAATTTTTGATATTGAATGATTCAACATTTCACTCTCAGCTAGATTTTTGCAAATCCTTGTTACCGAGCCATCTTTCTTGGGGTTCTGCATAATATTATATTCATCCCTCATTGTCTATGAAAAATGACCTGATTTCTCTCTCAAACAAGATTCATCTAAAATTCAATTTAGAGTTACTCCATTTAACTCTTCAGTTTTGCAAAAATGATCTATCAAAGTTAGTGGCCTGGTTCAAAAATCTTTCAAATTGTTCATACTCTAATATCAAGGAAACATAATAGTCATAGATTTAAGTAGTTTGACTAGATAGGATCTTCCTCTAATCTATGAGGAAATATCATAGGCAATGTGCTTCACAGAAGTTGTTATAGATTCAACAATCTTGATAAAGTCTTCCCTTTTAACACTTGATTGTCACTTCCTAGGGTTCTTTCCTAGTTCCTTGGACTCAAATCTGGCAAAGTAGTGCATTGGTATCTCAACTCTGCAAACTTCTTCACACAACTCCCCATTTGCACTGATCTTTAAAAAGTTATCACGATTGTCCAAATCTCTGGTTTTTGGCCTGCTGACAAATTTGACATCATCACATGATCGATAGAGATTATCGAGCATCATGCATGCCAATTTATGCAATGCCCGCATAATTGTAACACATCTTGTGTTATTTCTGAGGCTATTATGGGTTGTCCAATACCTTGGTATAATTAATAAAGTTGGTGAAAATGTGATGGTTTGAGACACATGTCCACAAAATGATAGGCAAATTTGGGGCTGCCAATAAATATATATGTATAAAACTAATAGAGAATATAGGATGTCGATTTGGGGCAACTTTGAAATTATAGGTGAACTTTTAAAATTTGACTTGTCCAAAAATTATATTCCATTGGCGATAATGTGAAAGAAATGGAGAAAAGTAAATAAATCGATGGACGATGGACTTGTGCATTGGACCCAATATTAATAAATTTTGGGTGATAGCATCAATCCAATATGTGTAATATATTCACCAAATCTTGGGTTGCCAACATGCGACATTTACCAAATGGTGAATAATCACCACTAAATTTTTTCTTGGTGGTGTTCACAAACAACTAGGCTTTAAGTTAAATCAATACATGAGACAAGTTAGAAGCAATATACACCTAAAATGGATGGAATATATGTAGGCCTTTACATTTACTATCAAGCACAAGAAGGGACAAATGAACAAGTTGGAAAACGCATTGAGTAGGAGGTTGTTGATAGTAAAGAGATTCCAACTCCAAAGCATTGGTATAGAGAGCTTCAAGGATCTCTACAAGGATGATGAAAACTACTCAGAGGCTTACAAGGTATGCTCTGATTTTCAGAATGATTTTTGAAGTCAATTTACATAATACACCTTGTAGAAGGGTTTATTGTTTAAGGGGAATCAATTATGTGTCCCTAATGGATCAATGAGAGAAAATATAATTCAAGAGAAGCACAATTGGAGTCTTAGTGTCCATTTTTGTATCAACAAGACCATGGAGTTAGTCCAAAGATTCTATTATTGGCCTAAACTGCTAAGGGATGTGAGACGATATCTGGAACAATGTGTTATATGCATGAAAGCCAAATGAGGAGAAATAAATGTATGCCTATAGCATCCTTTACCCATTCCAAATAGGCCATGGGAGTGCATCAATGTGGACTTTATAGTGGGGTTTCCTAAGACCAAGACAGGGTTAGAATCTATGTGGTGGTAGATAGGTTTAGCAAAATGAGTCATTTTATCCCTTGAAAAAAAACTCACGATGCTAGACACATAGCTCACCTCTTCTTGATGGATGGTGTGAGGATTCATGGACTTCCTCTTAGCATTAGGTCAGACAAGGATGCTAAGTTCATGGGCCATTTTTGGAAGACCCTATGGAGTAGATTGCATACAAACTTATCTTTTGGTTTATCTTACCATCCACAAATAGATGGTCAAAATGAAGTAAACAATAGGGTGTTGGGTAACTTAATTAGGTTCCTAACCAAGGAGTATGGGAAAACATGGGACTTAGTCCCCCCTCAAGGAGAGTATGCATATAATGATAGTGTTAATTGGACTACTGGAAAGAGCCCTTTAAAAATAATGTAAGGGATGCACCCAAGGGGAGTGAGTGAACTCAGCATTATAGGGAGTATGGAATATAGGAGTGGCCATACAAAATACTTCTCTCAAACTATAAAAGAAATTCAAGATCAATTCAAGAAGACCCTAATAGAAGCAACCCAAAAACTAAAAACCAAGGTGGATGAAAGGAGGAGATATGTCCAATTTGAAGTAGGTGACTATGTGATGGTTCATTTGAACAAGTCTAGATTGCATAAGGGAGTACCTACTGAGTTGCAAATAAAGAAGATAGTACCATGCAAGATTCTAGTCAAGTATGGGGCTAATGCATACAAATTGGACCTTCCTTTAGATCTAGCCATCTCACTAGTATTCAACATTGTAGACTTGGTCAAGTACAAGGGATCATTGTTAAAGATTAGTAAAAATAGTCAAGAGGTTCTTTTAGATGTTAGTACATTGACCATACCTCCTAAGACCAAGTCTCAAGAAGAGAAGATCTTGGAGTCTAGGGTGAAGAAGAAGATGAGACAAAACATCTACATGGAACACTTGGTATAGTGGAAAGACCCCCCAGAATATGAAGCTACTTGGGTGGAGGAGAGAGACTTTAGAGAACTATTTATTGATCCTTCTTTAATATCCTGTATTGTACCTTAGCTACTCTTTGTGTAGAGGGCGAGAATGGTGTAGGAGCACCCAAGGGTTTGTTGATCCAATCTATTTTTATTTTTATTTTGTAATCCATCAGTGTAATGTGTGTGTTCCATAAGGTCATGTTGACCACAATGTGTAATCCAATGGGGATGAAAGGTCAAGATAGGTCATAAGTCTTAGGCTATTACAATATTTGAGGCTTAAGTGTTCAAAGTCTCTTGCTTGGTTATTTGATTTTAGTTGATGTCATTGGGTCTAGGGTGTATTAGAGGTGATGTTCGGACCAAGAATGGAGTCTAGGTAAATCTAGGACATAGCTAAAGTCATTTGTTTCAAAAATGTAAAAGTTGTAAAAATGTTGCAAAAAGTTGTTTACCAACTTTTACAACTTTTCAAAGTTGCTCGAAAAAATCTGTCCAAACACCCTAAAATGGCCTAGGAGTTCCCTAATGGAAACCTAAGAAAATCCTCAGCCTATTTAAGTCAAATTTAAACCAAATCCTAAGGTTGGATTGTTAGATGTACGAATATTTGATTTTGGAAAGTTGAACAGTGTATGAGCTTTGTTTATCTTTGTGATCAATTAGCTACAGGAGAATGTTTTGGATTGCAATGTGAAATGTAATCAGTGGAGATCTTAGTTTTGTGCCTTACATTGCATTCAATGTCTTTAGTTAGTATATTTTTTTCTTTCCTTATTCTGCACAAATTCTTTGTATTTTCTTTGTTCACAGGTTCAAACCAAGAGGTTGTGTGAAATGGTGACCTAGCTCGCTATCCCACTGTTTAATCTATATGTCCTCTTAGGGATAGTGAGTAGACTCCACGTACATATTCTATACAAAATTATGGGCCCTTAAAATCTTGGAAATCATTTACAATATCTTTCTCTAGGCGAGCCTATGTTGAGCCTAGCTAGGAAAGACTAAGCTACAATAGTGATAACTTGCAGGGATGTGCATGAAGATACAAATTGGTTATTGGAGATCAAAGACAAGGATCTTTCCAAGATTTGATGCAGAGGAGAGGGTCTAACCAATCAATTTGGTTTCCTAATAATTGAAAACAAACCATGCAGTAGGAAAAGTCCTAAAGCCCTCCCAAAATACTAATTTTGGTTAGGGCATTGTATGGAAGGGTAGAACCCTAAAACCTCAAAAATAATTGAGATGTTTTCTATTGAAACAAGAATCCATTATAAATTTTCAGATTCCTTTGATATGATTTGGGTGAAAAGTCCTATTTTCCTAGAATAGGAGACCTAATAGGGGCTCTTCCTTGTAAGTCTATTTTGTGAAGGATCTATGAGGTCAATAAAGAAGATGCATGAAGAAGGACTTATAAGACCCCTAAATAGTCAAATTAAAACATATTTTAGACCCCTCTCACCTCTACAAGAGTTCATGCTAACATTGGAGGTGGAAAGCCCTTAGATGGAATTAAGGGTCAGTGTGTGAGAAACTAGAAGAGCACCGAGAACTTGGCTAGTCTTGGAGTTGTTGTATGATAGTTTGTTTGGTCAGTAGACTAGGAGATTTCATGATAGTTACCTATTCATCACCTTTTTCATTTTAGACATTTTAATTAATTGTAACATTAGTTGACATTAAAACCCAAATTTATTATTATAAAAAAAAATTCTAAACAATCTGGTCACATGTGTCCTAATCTATCTCCATGATACCAAACCATGTAGATAGTCTAGAACATAACTACTTATTTGAAATTGTTCATTCATTTCATTATCATTCAAAGTATTTTGTTTCTCAATTGGTGTTTCTATGTCTACATTCACATTGTTGATTTTAATTTGAATTTCAGTTTCAATAGGGATTGACTTTTAGGTCCTTTATCATTATGATTAACATTACTAATTTATGGCATTTGATGTGAAATTAAATTTGTTACTCTATTTTCAGGAATAAAATTTAGATCATTTACATTGCAACCTGCTTTTAGAAAATGATGAACTTCTTTATTAGAATAATTTACATTTGGATGTGAAGACATACCTGTATCCAATACTATATTAGAAGATTCTCCTAAATTTTCTTCTTCAACCTCTGCATCCATCATGGTGTCTTCATTGTTTTCCTCTTTTGAAATTTTTTTTGAACTCTATGCTCCAACATTATTCTATTTTTGAATTCTTTCTCTTCTTTCTCATTGTTGTTTTTCCTCCTCTCTACTTGTTGCAACCTCCTCAGTTGTCATAACCTTCCTTAGCCTCTTTCTGCATTGCTTTGATCGCATGTTTGCACCAAAACTTGAATTCAAATGATCATCTTCATGTCAGATCCAAAACAAGATAAAAAAAGATAATGTTGCTAAAAATATTATGTTTGTAGTTCAGATCAGTCAGAAAAATGATTGAATACACGTCAATCATTGAGATTAGGCCCATAGTCCTATTTTTTGGTTGCAACAACTCTTTAAAAAATGGGCACCTGGTATTTAAATGAAATGGGTGCTCATTTTTAAATCACGTACGTGTTTTGTATTTAATGGTCTAAATTGAAACAGGCACCCATTTTTTCAATTTCATAAAATGTGTGCCCACTTTTTGAATTTTAAAAAAGGGGTGCCCATTTTGTAAAACTATGAGCGAGAATTGTACCTGTTTCCTTAGTTTTTGGTTCAAGATAGACTTGGTGGGACCAACCATATGCTTGGCCATGCAAAAATATGGCTAAGGCATTACAATATAAAAAAATTTCCTTGCCATAATTTTTTGGACACCTTCCCAAATGAATTTTTTGATGAAACAAAAACCCATTTTAGTTCTCATTTTACAGATCCTAAAAATATAAATTTTAGAGAGATATGAGTTTTAGTATTTTGACAATATTTATTGAGCCAATGTGGTACCTAAACTTCAAATATTAAGGCTAACTAGAATTTGAATAACTTTTTGATTTTGCATTTTTTGAAAAATGAATTATATGACATCAATCTACATAGAATTTCCTTCAAATTTTTTTTTTTTTGAAAAAAAGTGAACTTATCATCAAATTATGGTGGTCGTACACCAAAGGTTTAAAAATGGACATTAGAGTTAATTAATTTTTTATTTTTAAATGTATTCAATAAAAAAGATAAAATATTATCATTAATCTTCAGTGTTTTAGGTAGCTTTCCCCAAAAGGATTCAAAAAAATACATTTATTTCCTTCAAAAAAGGGTGGTCATACATGTGTGTGGTGTATTCTTGAAATAGGTATTTTGAAAAAATGGTTTTTAAACATGCCTACTAAAATTCAATTTATACCATGTGGGTATTGAAATAAATTAGATATTTGAAAAGTAGACTTTGAGCAATGAATTTTATAGTATTGAAGTTTTTTGAGATTTAATCTTTAAGTGCCTCAAATTTTGACATTAATTGAAATTTTTTTTTAAAAATAGGGAAAAAACTTCCGCTTTTTTGCCCAAAAGTGGGACTCAACTTCTTCCAGCCACCCTTATAGGAGGGTTAAAGAAAAATCTCAATATGATTTCTATGATATACTAAAACTAAAACTTTTAGAGAATTTGGGAAAGAAAAAGAAGGATAAGAAGAAGATATTTAAGTATGGATAATTGATTATACATATCTTAATTTACTTTATGAACTTCTTTCTTGGAATTGGAAACATCACATGGAAGAAAGATATAAGTGTGGTGATTTAGATTGGATAGTACTATAATATACTAGATAGGCAATTAGTATAAAAAATTATATGAGGATAATTGAAGGCTCTTCGAAAGGAAATTAAAAGAAGATACAAAATTCTTAAATAACTTGTAGATAAGTTTGAAGATTCTATTTGTTTCATGATAGAGACTAATGAATGTTTGATGAAGAAAGTTGACCCAAGGACACACTGGATAATCCCTATGGGATATGAGGTAGATCCTATCTTAGTAGAAGCATATGAGAAAGATCTACTTGACAAACCAATTTATCCTAATGAGGATATGGTTAGTACGTATGAGGAGAAGATCTTAAAATTGCATCTAGAGGTCAAAAATAATGCAAGAGATCAGAAGGTGAGAAAACATTTAGGAATGCTAGGAGAAAGAATGGGATTCACCACGAAATAAATGGAATAAGCAAAGATGAAGTATGAAGAGGAAGAAAGGAATAAATTTGAACTAGAAAACTCTATTAACATAAATGATGATGTTCCTCCACCCTACATACCTATCATATCACCATTTAGGAGAAGATCTACTAGAAGCTCACTAAAAACATCAACTAGTTCATCTTAGAAGAAAATAGTAGTTAAATAAAAAGAATTAGACTTATGCATTGGAGACTACTTATCCTAAATCATCCAAACCAAAGGTAGTCTCTAAATCCACATGCAAAAGTGTCAAGTCAAAGAGAAAAATGACACATGAAAAGACCATGGATGATGAAAGAGATAAAATATCTAATTTGGATGACATGGTGAAAAAATTAATTATTGGAGGAAAGGAAGAAAGAGTGGTAAGTGGTAAAGTATTTGATGAAGTAGCTACTAGTAAACCCCATTTTATAAGGAATCATGCATTGAAGAATATGACTATGCATGTAATTTTGGTTTAATTAAATAGATATTATCATAGATATGATGAGGAAGACAAAAGAAAGTTAGAAGTTAGATTCATAATATATATTTGAATAATAACAATAGGGCCTTAGTTTAGATCAAAGTGGACATCCCTCATGATCTATTTGATAAACTTGACGAAAGATTATTGATTGTATTAGAAGAATAATAAAGAATTAGAGAAGGACTCATAACTAGAATATGTCCAGTGTACTGCAAAATATGAATTGAACATAATCCTTGAGGTCCAAGATAAGTATGAATTGATGATAAAAATAAGAGTGAATAAGCTCATGATTATCAAAATAGATGAATTTAATTAAGATACCAAATTTTCAAAGTAATAGGTATGATGCACGATCAAAGGAGGATACATAAGAGACACATGTAGACACAATGGATATTGGGGTTTAGACAATAAATGAGGAGCCAAATGTTTTTTATCTCTTGTTTATTGATTAAACTTTCAACTAAGAATGATGATGAGTAAGATATTCTTCGAGTTCCACATTCCATGATGCTTATAAAAGAATATTACTATATTCTTGGTGAGATGGAGAAAGAAGAGGTAGTAAGAGATATTGGAGATGATAGATCCAAGCTAAAAAATGAGAAATTAGATAACACCAAAGTTGAGGCAAAGATAATCGTTGATGATAGTCAGAGGGAAGATGAGGTGAGACAAGAAAAAGACTCAAGGGAGAAGAGACTTGTGAGAGACTTTAGGAATTGAAAGCTGAGAAATTTGAGGATGCAAGAGACACTATGGAGGTATTGAATAAAATATTGAAAGGATACATCACTTAAAAGGAGGAAATATAGATTTTTCTTCTTTGAGAAGTAGTTTCTCAATTATATTTAAAATCTTCTAAGAATATTTTAAATACTTATGTATGTAGGCGATTGATATAGGACTTTGGTTGTCAAATTTTCCATAGGATCCCATCCTTTGATATTTATGTCAAAGGGGGAGAGATAAGGAAGTGAAAAATGAGATATTTTCTTCATGGGGAGTGCATATTTTTTGTTAGGGATAGACCTTTTGGAGATTGGTATTTTTGTTTGGACACTTAGTCATTTTTTACTAAGTGTTTCAAGAAATGCCAAAGAGAGAGATTAGTGGAAAAATAAACTAATATGGATAGAGTGTATGTTTTCATTGATGGAAACTACACATATATCTTATGGTCATCTGATAGATTTTGGCATTAGAGAAGGTCAGATTACATATCTGGCTAAGTATGGGAGAAAGGGACAATGTACAAGGTTTGGTAAAAGGGTTGGTATGTAGAGGTGTAGTTGAATTTCAAGTTGTGAAGATAGAGGGAGACTCTAAAGGGTATTACCATACATTTTTATGTTGTTATTTTCTTGATTTATAGAAAGATTTGAGTATCGTGTTTATAGGAAAGACTAAAGATTAGTGACAATTAGATGTTGGATCGATCAACAATCCTAACAAATTGATGATCTAATAATTTTACTAGTTGTTTTTGGTTAAGATGACATGGTAGAAGGTATTCATGAAATCTCTCAAGGCTAGCATGAATGTTTGATGGTGGCTTTGGCTAACATATCACACATTTCAATTTATATTTTTTTAGGTAGGTAGTTATTATTTTTCTAATTGGGTATATAAGATTGATTTTTTGTGGTGACTTGAAGATTTTAGTATGAAGGGATATTATGTGAAGTACATAGTGTAATCACCCAAAAATGGTCATCTATACTATTAGCCCCTTTCTAACATTATTTGCTAAATTATTAATTGCTTATTCTTGATCAAATCCTCATTTTATCATTTATTCAATTATATTCTATGGATTAACCATTTTATCCTAAGTCTTTATTTAATTAAAAGGAATTACCTCCCCTTTTATTAAATAAAAAGCCCCCACTTACCTTTTATCCTAAGTTGCACAAGTAAAGCATTATTCTTATTTAATAAATAAGAAGAAAAGGATTTTTGTCTCACATGGGGCACAAAAGTCAACACTTCTTTCTCATTGGATGATACTTGTGCACAAGGATTGCTCCCTCTTTTGAACTCCACCCTTGATCAAATATTTTGCCTCTTAATCTCTATGGTCTATTTATCTTTAAAAGGAGAGCTCTCTTCTCATTCTAGGATCCCCACTCTTGATGCTAATGTTGTGCTACAGGTTTTCTTGGTGCCATTGGAGCTTTTGAAGAACTTGTAGCATTTTAGTTTTCATATTTGCATTGTATTTTAGTAATCATAGCATTCTTAGCTTAGTTTCCTTTCATTATTTAGTTTAGTTCACATAGTTTAACTAGTAATGGCTTGTAACACTCTCATTTCTATAGTTTAGTTGCATTATCATTCTATCATAGCTTGCATTGCATTTTCATTGTGATTCTTGAAGATATTGGCATTCTTGCCCTTGTCTCTTTGAATCTCCCATTGCATAGTTTACTAGCAAGGTTGCATGCTTAATAGCTCTAGCTGAGAGCCCTCTAAACACCCTTGCACTCCATGCCTAGGGAGCTCTAGGTCTCTTTTCAAGGATTCCAATGCATAGATGCCCTTGAAATCAATGGCTTAGAAAAGTGCACATTTTGAGTGTACATTTTTGGTGCCCACCGTGGGGCGAAAAATTCCATTTCTAGCCTCATTTTATTTTCCTTTTTTTTTTCTGACAATTTTCATGTGCCATCCCTATTCTCGTGCATCATTATTACAGAGTCTCATGTGAAGTTTCTTATTGTATCATGTGAAGTTGTGCTAGTATTAGCATTTATATGTGTGACAAAGGCATTTTCTCACATGGGCCTATGTACTTTCTCATGTGGGTCTGTGTACTTTCTCACGTGGGTTGGTAATTTCTTGTGTGACACTATGTACTTTCTTGCATGTCCTTGTGTACTATCTCACATAGAATTTTGACAGTAGAGACCTAAATTTCTAGCTTTGCTAGTTTTTCTTGCTATTTTTGGGTTTTCTACTTTCTAGTTTTTGATTTTCTATCTTACTATAGATATTTATTTGCAGATTATACCTAGTTCTTTTGTACTAACCCTTGTGGGCCTAACGAGTTGTGCTTGTAAGTGTACCCTAATTTCTTGCATAGTAGTGTAGGAGCACCAAGCACAAAAGAATGATATGAGTATATATGAGGATAGAACTCAATTAATAAGTAAACTCAATCACATTTTTATTTTTAATGTCATTTTGAGTCAATATGAATCAATATGTAAGGCTAAAAGAGCCCATTGTAATGAGTTGTCCAAATTGTCCTAGTAAGGTCTTGAGTTAGTCATTTGGTAAAAATTGTATAAAAGATCAATGTAGGGATAAAATGGTGATAAAAGGTAATTATTAATCCATTTTAATAGGTTTGGAAGGTTCTTGAAAGATTTTGATTCATTTGTATTAAAGGTGCAAAGATTGCATAAAAGTTTGCACAATGCAACTTTTCAAAAGTTCTAAAAGGCAAAAATAGAAAGTTCAATGGTCATAAGAGGAAGTTGGGTAGTTGTAACTTCCATATGAAGATGTAAAAGATATAAAAGCCTCTATAATGGTCATTCATAGGAGGATGTAAATCTGAAGAAGGCATTGGAAAGTATCAAAAACATTTTGGTATCATATTTTTATTGTTTCAATCTATTGTTTTGGGGTTTGAAAGTTTTCCCTCTTGTTTCGAGGCCTTGTAAGGCCATGTACAGTCTAGAAACAAATTTATTTTTATTATGATATATTATTAAATTGAATAATCTTTCCATTTCTTTTGATTTGAGTTGATTTCATTATGTTTTGAGAAAGTTATGAGGGTTTTGGTGAAAACTGTTTATAACTGCCCAAAACCCTGATTCATGATGACTAGTCTTGGGAAAATTGTCGTAACTTTTGTTTTAACCATTGGATCTTCCTATAAATTGGAGAAAATGTTAATAACTATTAATTATAGAATTTTACTAGAGGGATTGGATTGGTGATCAATATTTGTGGATTTATTAACTACTATTTATGACTGTATTTTCGTGACCAGAATACTGTAAATTTGATAATTGGGATAATTATTGGTTTTGTTTTGCAAGAGATGGATAGATGAAAGATTTAAATGATTCATATATTATGAATTATAGATGTATCTACACATATAATGGTCTGATATCTATGGAAAATATTTGATAATGGTATTTTATGGATGATTATGATTGGTTGTTAGTGAACATGTTATGCATGAATATGTATGCCTCTAGGAAGGTGAAGAAACTATGTTGTTGTTTGGATCTCATCATGAAATTGGGATCCTAAGATGTTGGTTATGATAGATGCTTTGCATCACATAGTTTGCTAAAATAACACATGTCAAAGCTTCAAATGCACAAGGGCTACTAATCTTTCTTGCAGGGCTGCCCAGAGCATAAAAATCAAAAGTGCTTGTTCTTTCCTTTCATTTTTAAGTGTGGCATTATACTAGTTCATCTTATTAGGAACTTAATATCTTGTCATTAGAGTCTTTTTGTGGTAGGAGAGTATGGTCTTCATCCTTATGGTGAACCAGAAATCTTGACCCACCTCTAGATTTCAAAAGAAAGAGGGTTAATTGAACATTTTCTTGGCATGTTTGGGAAAGGCTTTTGAGATAGGAGAGTACACTCTTCACCCTTGGGGTGAACCAAAAATCTTGACTCTCAAAGGTTAATTCACTTCTTGTTTAGTCTAGAATCCTTTAGAGGGCCTTCTCTTGAGCAATCAAGAGGAACGACACAAGTGGGGACAAGCTAATAACTAGCTATTTTGACCCACTATAAATTCAAGGCTATCAAGGACAAAAAACCTTGGTAGATGTAATACTTGTCTTTGCTTAGTATGATAATACTTGTCTTCACTTAGTATGAGTACTTGTGGGATTGTGACCATGAGAAAAATGCTAAGAAAGAATGCTTAAGGTACTCTTGTGGCCACAAGGTCTGTTACTTTCCATAAGGTAAGGAGTCCCTTCGGGGAGCAAGGGGGGTATTGTGAATGGAAGCCCTCATTATGAACCTTACATAGAAGCTACCTAATTTTTTTGCTCAACATCTTGGTGGAAGGATCGATCGTAGTGGACTACCTAGATCACCCCAAGATTTTACACTCACCATTTGTGTTCCTTTGGTTGTGTCAATGGCACTTCCATGACAAAGCCAATATTTATTGTGGGAAACCACTTTGTGTGAGGCAATGATACATCAAGTGTGGGCTAAGTTGTTGAGTATTGAGCCTTTTTCTTTCTAAGTTAGAAAGTGCTTCAATTTTCTTCATTGTGATCTACCTGTGTAAACATTCTTAAACATCAAACATCACGGTAGTTTTCATAGGATTTTTTTCTTTGATAGCCCAAGTGCATGTCTTGGCAAGGTTGCTTTTTCCCTTGTTCAAGTGTTTTATGACATGTTTGATCCCTCGCTGTTTGCAAACCTGTCTATTTTCTACTGTTACTACATTTTGAACTGAGAAATTGAACTTATCAAATTGCAATTTTGATCAAATTACCTTCAAAATTGGGTTTTACACATTCAATGGTCAAACATTGTGCAATACTGAACAATTATCGCACCACTTGCTTGAGTATTATTGCATGATAGTTCACTGCTAACCTTGTATCACATGAATGTTATACATTCTATCACATTAACTACCTGGTTACTATTGCACTGCTATGTGCAAAATATTGTCTAGCCAATTTGTATCATCCTGCTATTCTATGAACTATCGCATAGAATCATTTTGTTGTCTTACTACTATCTACAATCCGAAGCTATCAAATTTGAATCTTACTTTTTCACAGAGTGTCCTTTACTATTCTTACCTGAATCCAGCCTTTTATTTGCATGTTTAAGTTTGTTCTAGACTGAGAAAGATGAGTTAAAACTATTGGGTTTGAGCCTATCAAATGCTACTTTCGATCACTTGTCACACTACAGTTACCTCTCTAGCTATTTGTTAATCAAGCTTCTTGCTCATATCTCAGCTCTAGTCAATTGACTACTGTAAATTATTGAGCACCTTTGATAAGCTATCTCTATTGTTCTATCTCGACAAGTGATCTTTATTGGCTTTTCTTATCTCAAAATCTAAGAAACATTCCCTCATTCTATTAGTCAAACAACATTCATTTTCATGTCAGTTACAACTTAGTTTTAGTTTGAGCAAGGGATTCACCCTCCATTCAACTATACGCAATTACCCTCTCCTACAAGATGCTCATGAGCACCAGTTAGTGATGACAGTTCTAGTGTAGAAAAATCTAAGGATGCCAAGGTCACCCCATGGTATAAAGGAGGCTTCCTTTTTTCTGTATTCAAGACCCCCAAAAGCATGGATAGTGTCTCACTTACCATGACAGAACAAGAGAAATATCATTGTTTGCAAGAACACTTTGAACATAGAGACAACCAAGCACGCTTAGATAAAGAGCATAGTAAAAGTATAATGGATGCTGCTAGGTGCATGGCTTCAAGAGGAATGTATCACAATCAAGGCAAGACTAGTGGTTATGAAAATAGACCGTTTTTTGGTACTAGTGGAAATCATGGTAACAATAAGCCACTAAGGTCCCCTCCAAGATGAACTTTTACCACACCCTCTTCACTTCCTAGACCTCCTCCCTCTCATCATGAGGAAGAGGCCAATGATGACATTTCTAGTGAGGAGGAAATTATGAGGTTTGAACAAGATGAGGCTTCCCAACATTTGATGCATAAACTTTTAGAGTGTAACAGAGATCAATACTTTCAATACATGACTTCTAGAGGATACAAGCTCCCTCCGGGTTATGATGTCCAAAAAATCATTCAAGAAAGAGTGCCAACGGAGTATGAAATCCTCAGAGAGAAATTACAATGAACAAACCAACATCTTGCTCAACTTGCAATAGAAAAGGAACCTCCAAAGGTCTCTTTTGTAGAATCTATTTGTGCTCTTCCCTTTGATCGGAGTCTATACATGGTCCCATTTCCTAAGGATATTAAGGTTCCCAAATATGATAAGTATGATGGAAATGGTGATCCCCATGACCATGTGCATCATTTTTACACTCTTAGCATGGACTTCCTTCAAGAGGGCACATTTCTACTATGGTTGTTCCCTAGGAGCTTAAGAGGACAAGCTCTAGAATGGTTCACAAAATTGACACCCCGTCTCAAAACCTTTGATGAGTTGGCTAGGAATTTCATTCAACACTATATATACAACATTCAACAGCCTATTACCATGATAGATCTGGGTGGTCCCATGCAAAATCAAGGTGAACGATTTGCTACCTACTTGCAACATTGGAGGTCATTATATTCTAGATATCCTCATCAATTACCTGAGAGGGAAAAGATCGACATCTTTGTCAACACTCTTATGCCTAAATTATATTATGATCTAAGGAAACAACTATTTTCCTCTTTCAACAACATGGTTGAAAGTGCATACCGTATTGAGGATGTTTCCATAAGGAAAGGGGATATTGTCATCAAAAAAGATACCAAAGGTAATGGAAAGGACAAAAACAAACCCTGGAATAGAAACAAATATGTTGTCAATGATGGGGTTGTGGATGTTCCTAAAGCTAAAGAGCCAACTTTCCACCTCTCCAATGGTATCTATGCAGCTAAACAACAAGAGGCTACCAACACTCAAAGTGCATCTAAACCTCAATATGTAGACAAACCCAAGAATTCATATCAATGATGAGTCTACACCAAGTTGGCTGAACCTTATGATGTGATTCTTAAGACCTTGGTTGGAAACAAGTATCTTATGCTTCCTGACAATTCTCATCCCTTCAATCCACTAGTTAAGCCTGATTGGTGGAGAGAGGATCATTTCTACAATTATCATAGAAATAAGGGACACAACATGGATAATTGTTTCAAGCTTAAAGATGCTATTCAAGATCTTATTGATGGAGGCATAGTTCTCACAAATGGCTTGGTTAAGAATTCTGATCACAAGGCCTTCAAAACCCCTCTACTTAGGTATGAAAGAGGGGAATCCTCTCAAGAAAAAAAGAAAAATCATGATACCAACATCAATTATACATATACTAACGATGAACATGTGATCAACATGTTAGAGCCTGTTGAGAGTGTTTTCATGATGACATCTCAAGGTAATAGTGACACCAATCATGATATGCCTAAGTTGGTCTTACAAACACTTGATGGTTTATCTTCCTGAAGTGAGACACTAAATGTTGTTACTAGGGGGCAAGCCAAAATTATCCTTAAAACTACTCATGATCCCGAACAAGCCTCATCTTGTAAACAAGTGGCTTCTTCAACCATGTCTAGGTATGATCTTGTTCACCAGTTGCAATGAAAATCAGCCCAAATATCCATTTTTGAGTTTCTTGAGGTATCCTCCTTGCATAAAGAGATCCTTGAAAAGGCTCTATGCATGGTGAATGTCCCTAATAATATTGATCTAAATAGGTTCCAAGCTGTGGTCAACCATATCTCATGTCCTCACTATTTCTCATTTTTTGTAGAGGATGACACATTCCTTAGTCACCCACATAATCTTGCTTTACATATCGAGGTCCAAGTCTACCATACTTGATTCCATCGAGTCCCAATAGATAATGATGTGGGTTTGAATATTGTTTCCTTTCATATTGTGCAACAATTGGGATTGTCCAAATTTGCGGTGGATCCTAGGCAAAAGATCACTATCAAAGCATATGATGAAGTGGAGAGGTCTTCAAAGGGTCTTATCATGCTACTTGTCTGAGTGGGTCTAGTTGTGAAAGATGTTGTGTTTCAAGTATTATACATCCTGCTCACATACAACATCCTTCTAGGTCATCCTTGGATCCATGACATGAAATTTGTTCCTTCTACCTACCATCAATGTGTCAAATTCCCGTATAATGGAGCTGAAATTGTGATTCATGGGGACAATGCGATTGCTATTAATAATCTCACTACCACTGAAATGTTCATCTTGCACAATAAACCTTCTCATGATCCTAGTGCACCTCTTATTGCTGCTGAGCATAAGTTAAAAATGATGAGTATTGGTATGGGTGAATACACACTAGATTCTATTGTTTCTATGCATGTCTCCCCTAAATCATATGGTACACCTTCAGACAAGATGAAGCCTTCCACTTTTTCCATGATAGTTTTTGGTACCTTTTTTCACTCATCCATACCCTTAGAGGTAGAAAAAGAAGATCAATTTGTTAGAGATTGGATCTATAAAGTGGAAGAAGATATTATGATAGTTGCTACTCCCATCTCCCCTAGACGCTACGATAAAGGCTACACATTTTTGCAAAAAATGGGCTATCAAGGTTGAGGACCTTTAAATAATAATAGACTCACTCTAGTTGAGCCTTTGAGTCATACCGATGGTCAACACTCTAAGGATACTGTGGGTCTAGGATATGGTGCCGAAGGTGACCCCCCTAAATGTTCCAAAAATGCTCCCTTGATTACTAAATCAGATACAAATATGGATGAATCACCACTATACACTATGGCTCAAATGGGAGACAGTCTCCCTTCTACTTCACTCCTTTGGGGAGAAGAATGCATGCCTAATGATGACACAGCTGAAGCCTCTATGTCTAGAGATGATGTATCTAATGAATTTGACCCCAGAGATAGACTACATAGAAATATCAAGCGGTTACTAGAAAGAGTAGATCTTACAAATAATGGCATGGGTGCCTCTACTTCTAGGGATACTAAACCTTCTTGGTGCAAACATCCCAGTAGAATTTCAATGATAGATTCAAATGAGTACGAATGGGACATTCTCTTAGACAAATCTTTCACAGTGGATATGGAAATTGATGTGATTCATACTTATAGCACCCAACCCGATGTAGTTGATGAGTCTCATGTAGGGGATGATGAGTTCAATCCGCGTATTTCTTTAGTGAACCACGCTAGTCCTTCCATGCCAAATCTAGATCTTGATACTTTTGGAGCCTACTCTATAAGATCCACTTCTCTCGTTACCAAAGATGATCCCTATCACATCAATAACCTTGAACATGTCACCTTGCTTCCTCTCATACACTTAGATCTCATATATTGGTCCACCTAGGATCAAAGACCTACATTGCCTTCCTTCCAAAATGACTATGAGATCGCTTGTTACCTCAATACCATTGAACCTATCACCTCTTCCACCAGTGAACTAGCAACAAATATGACAGAATCATATATCAAGTACCTCAGTCATAAAATCAAAAGAAAAAAGAAATGGTTAGATGGTGAAAACTACATTATGGTAGTGTTCAAACCTCAAAATACTAAAAACAAAGACATGTCTAAGGGTGAAAACCTCTCCAAGGCACCCAAGGATGAGGTACTTGGTAGTCTGCCTAGCTACTTCCAAGATAGATCTTTAGTTCTGATGGATCTACACAGCCAATCAACTTAGGAATATAGGAGTCTCCTAAGATAATCCATGTAGCTCAGTCCCTCTTAGAAGAGGAGAAAGAATAATTTACCACATTTTTTCAGGAGAAAAAGATCAACTTTGCGTGGACATATTCAGACATGCATGGTTTGGACACAAAGCTTATTATGCACCACCTCTCTATTGCTCTAGGGGTAAAACCTGTCAAATAGAAACTTAGAAAGATGAATCCTCATGTGGCATTATTGGTTAAGGCTGAACTTGAGAAGCTTCTAAAAGCTAACTTCATAAGAGCTATTGACTATGTTGAATGGATTTCCAATATTGTTCCTATTTCCAAACATGATAAGTCCATTTGCATATGCACTGACTTTAGATATCTAAACAAAGCATTCCCTAAGGATGATTTTCCAATTCTAAACATCGATATGATAGTGGACATGACAGCAAGCTATGAAATGTATTCCCTTTAGGATGGCTTCTCTGGATATAATTAGATCAAAATCACCCCTGAAGACCAAGAGAAGACAACTTTCACATGTGCATGGGGTACCTTTTGTTGGAATGTCATCCCATTTGGTCTTAAAAATGCTGGTGCAACCTATCAAAGAGATATGATTACAATATTCCATGATATGATGTATAAAAACATGGAAGACTATGTTGATGACACACTTGCTAAATCACAACAAAGAAGCACTCATTTATCTGATTTGAGTTTGATATTGGATTGCGTGGAATGATTTCAACTCAGATTGAACCCTAAGAAATGTTCTTTTGGTATCACATTTGGGAAACTACTAGGCTATATCATATCAGCAAAAGGAATAGAGGTAGACCCAAAAAAGGTGCAAAGCATCATGGATATGCCACCTCCTCACAACATAAAACAATTAAGGGGTCTCCAAGGCCATCTCCAATCTATTAGGTGGTTCATTTCTCAATTAGCTGACAGAGCTCAATCTTTCAACAAGAAATTGCATAAAGGGGCTACTTGCATATGGAATGAGGAGTGTCAAAAGAACATGGACCAAATCAAGGATTACCTAGAAAAATCTCCTATTTTCTATGCCACATATCCAAGGGAAACTTTTGATACTCTACATATCTACTACAACAAATTCTTTAGGAGCTCTCCTTGCACAACAAGATGATATGGGTAAAGAATGAGCTATCTATTACATCAGTTGCACCTTGGTTTCTTATGACCTCAATTATACCAGCATCAAAAAATCTTGTCTAGTAGTAGTGTTTGCCTACCAAAAAATTAGACATTACATGCTCACACATACTACGCAGCTGATCACCAAAATTGATCCTTTAAAGTACCTCTTAAGTAAAGTTGCAATTACCGAACAACTTACTAAATGGATGTTGATTCTTTTAGAATTTGACATTCAGTATGTCAAAAGGAAATCCATTAAGGGACAAGCAATCATGGATCAATTGGCTGAATTTCCCATGACTGATGATGCTCCTCTTCAGATAGACTTACTAGATGCTTCGATCATGAGTGTCACAGGGCGTACGTGGAAAATGTTCTTTGATGGTTCTTGTACACAAAATGTGGCTGGCCCTGGAATCTTATTTGTTCCACCTCATGGATACATAATTCCTAAATCCTATAAGCTTCTCTTTCCATGCACAAATAATATAGCTAAATATGAAGCCCTTCTCAATGGTTTTAAGCTTGCCCTAGAATGGAGGATTATAGAATTGTATATCTTTGGAGATTCATAGCTTATCATAAATTAAGTAAACAATGATTACCAGACAAAGGATGACAAGTTGGTTCCCTAAAAGAAGATGATAGAATCACTTAGGAATTATTTCACATCTATTACATTCCAACAAATTCCTAGAGCTGAGAACAAGGCTACTAATTCCATGGCTACTTTGGCATCCATTCTATAATTGGAAGAACATGAGTCACACTTTGAGTTCCTGGTGGAAGAGTTGTGTCATCCCACCTATGTCATTTACATAGTGGTTGGCCATGATTCATCTCACTATGATACTATATTTTCCTATCTCTAAGATTAGATCATTCCTAAAAATCTAATGCGCAATGAGAAGCGCCAACTCATCCACAATGCCTCACATTTTACCCTCATCTCTGGTGACTTGTATAGGAAGGGTCTAGATGGAACTCTCCTTAGGTGTCTAGAAATAGAGGAGTCATAAAAAGTGCTAGCTAAAGTCCATGATAGCATATGTGGTTCACACTCTAACAGTCCTACATTAGCTCAAAAATTGCTTAGGGCTGGTTATTATTGGCCTACTATGCAAGTTGATGTTGTTCAATATGCCAAGTCCTGTAAGAAATGTTAACTACATGGGAATCTCATTCATGCTCCTGGATGTGAGCTTATTCCCTCTATTACATACTAGCCATTTCAACAATGGTCCTTTGACTTGGTACGCAAGATTCATCCTAGTTCTTCAAGTGGGCATAAGTTCATTATTACAAGTATTGAATATTTTACCAAATGGGTTGAAGCTATCCCACTATCTACAGCTATGAGAAAATGTGTTGCCTTTTTTATCCTAAATCACATCATTTTCCACTATGGTATTCCTTCTTCCATAGTCATGAATAATGGCTGCCAGTTCAAGAATAAAGACCTGAAAAAATTATGCAAAAAAATCAAAATTAAATAATATTGGTCTTCTATTTACTACCCTCAAGGGAATGGCCAAGCTAAGGCCTCAAATAAAACATTGCTAAAAATCCTTCATAGGACAGTGCACAAATTAGGCAAGGATTGGCATTTGTAGATCAATCTTGTGCTATGGGCTTATAGAACTTCTATTTGCACTCCTATAGGTGCCACATCTTTTTCCTTGGTCTATGGTTTTGAGGCTATCTTGCCATTAGAGGTCGAAATACCATCACTAAGAGTCTCTCTACATGATTTGATTACCGACACAAACCATAGGGCCATGAGAGTTCATGAGGTTACTATGTTAGAGGAACACCGTAAGGCCACCTTGATCACATGTGCACTTATCAGAAGAGAATGTATGATGCCTATAATAAGAAGGTTCATCCTAGAGAGTTCTAAGTGGGTGAATTAGTCCTAAGAGAAAATCATAAGAATCAGTAGAATAGAGAGCAGAAAGGAAAGTTTGAGCTGAATTGGTTAGGGCCTTACATCATCACGACAACATTTGGGTCCGGGGCCTATTAGTTATCTACACCTAAAGGAGAAGAGCTTGTTGAACCCATTAATGTTCTACATTTGAAGAAGTTCTATGCCTAAGGTTCTTGAGCTCTTTGTATATATCTTATTGATCTTGAAAAAATTCCAAAAAAAATCATACATGATGCTGAAAAAATCCTAAAAAGCATATAAAGTCCTTAAAAAAAGAGCATCCTAGTGAAAACCTAGCAATAGTCACTTTGATGTCTCACATAAAAAATAAAAAATTCAAAAAAATAGAAAAAGTGCCTTGGTGAAAACTTGGAAACAGGCACCTTGGTAGAAAAAGTACAAAAAAATTTTAAAAGTCCTAAAAAATCTGCTAAGCAGTGAAAACCTAGAAATAGACATTGTTTGGGACCCTTGCACCTATGTCTATTAGTCTTTTGTGGTGCTCTTTCACTCCACTTCTTGCTTTGTCTCTCCTAGCCTAGAATTGATGCTTGTCTTAGTCTAGGGGGCATACGTTATTTTTAGCTTATATTGGGTCTCTTTGTGTGTTGAGGTTTCTTGGGCAACTTGGTTCAAACAGTGTTTCTCAACACTTTCCAACTATGTTTTTCAACACTTTCCTAGCATCAAGTGTTTTTAAACACTTATTAGATATCCTACCCACACAGTCTAGAATGATATGATATTTCTCACCAGTAGATGCATAGCTAGAAGACTGGGGTCATGAGGACATGTTTTATCTATTTTCTACCTATGGGTATATTTTGTTGATCCTAACTGTCATAAGCATTTATGCTTGTTACACTTGACACTAAGGATCTACAATGTATTATCCTTGATTGTTTTCCAAAAATGCATGCTTATGGCCATCTTGACTTTATTGTGTCTTGATGTGAGCATAATCTTGCTATAATAAACTTAGGGAACCTCACTGCAATAGTCATCTTGACCTACATGTCTTTGATGCTTAGGTGGGATTACCACATACCTATCTAATACAAATCATATTCATATACCCATAGTTATACTAGTGCATATTGTATGATCTTCAAATGGTAACAATAAAGCTCAATGATGATTATTAGAGTCTAATAGCTATGCAACCTTGCAATTAAACCACCTTTTCAGAGTAGCTTACATTCTTAAGTTCATGTTAGTTTAGTTTTGCATCATGCATATGGAGAGAGCTGTCCTTTCATCTTTTACGGACTTGTTAGTCAACCCCTAGCTAATTTCAATTTCCTAGATCCATTTTTAGGATCAAAATTGAAATCCACATTCATCTTAATGGTCAAAATTGCATTTAAAATTTCTCCTTCTTCTATGCAGTTGGCTGACCGTTTGAGGCCTGGTCCTTCGATCTTTGCTGGGGCATCTTCATTTCTTCACCTCCATCTTCTCAACCTTCTAGTCTCTCATTCATTTCCTTCACTTCATCTCTTTGAGGTTTTGACTTTATCTTTATCCTATATCTTTCTCAGTCAAACCTAGTCAAACTGGGGCATATTTTCACTACTTGATGGTTATCTATTATCTTTCATCTTCAATTATGATTTATGGTGATTTGATCATGATACTCTTATCTTTCTTCTGCATTCCCTCTACCTCATTTCAATTTCAATCCTAAGGGGGTAGATATATTCTATCAGCTATTCTTTAGAGCATATGCTTGACCATTCCATTTGCTCTGATTGATTGATCTATCTATCTATTGTGCTTGACATGTTAGTTCTCATCTTGAGTTATGATATTGTCCATCTCTCTCCTAAGTGTTCAGTACTATCGCTACCAGGTTGATCATGCAGGATTTGCTATCTCTCTGCAGTTCATTCTTTGGAGTCAGATCTCTATCTATTTCCTTCTTGGATGATCTATTCTTTGATGTAATGTGTTCCCAGATCGATCACAAATTAGTCAAAGAGGGGCAAATGTAATCACCCAAAAATGGACATCTAGACTATTAGCCCCTTTCTAGCATTATTTGCTAAATTATCAATTGTTTATTCTTGATCAAATCCTCGTTTTATCATTTATTCAATTATATTCTATGGATTAACCATTTTATCCTAAGTCTTTATTTAATTAAAAGGAATTCCCTCCCCTTTTATTAAATAAAAAGCCCCCACATACCTTTTATCCTAAGTTGCACAAGTAAAGCATTATTCTTATTTAATAAATAAGAAGAAAAGGCTTTTTGTCTCACATGGGGTACAAAATTCAACACTTATTTCTCATTGGAGGAGACTTGTGCACAAGGATTGCTCCCACTTTCAAACTCCACCCTTGATCAAATCTTTTGCCTCTTAATCTCCATGGTCCATTTATCTATAAAAGGAGAGCTCTCTTCTTATTCTAGGATCCCCACTCTTGATGCTAATGTTGTACTGCATGTTTTCTTGGTGTCATTGGAGATTTTGAAGAACTTGTAGCATTTTATTTTTCATATTTTCATTGTAGTTTAGTTCTCATAGCATTCTTATCTTAGTTTCCTTTCATTCTTTAGTTTAGTTCACATAGTTTAACTAGTAATGGCTTGTAACACTTTCATTTTTATAGTTTAGTTGCATTCTCATTCTATCATAGCTTGCATTGCATTTTCATTGTGATTCTTGAAGATATTGGCATTCTTTCCCTTGTCTCTTTGAATCTCCGATTGATGGTTTACTAGCAAGGTTGCATGCTTAATAGCTCTAGCTGAGAGCCCTCTAAACACCCTTGCACTCCATGCCTAGGGAACTCTAGGTCACTTTTCAAGCATTCCAATCCATGGATTCCCTTGGAATCAATGGCTTAAAGGAGTGCACATGTTGATTGTACACAAATTATATGCTAATACTTTGTGTATTCAAAGAGCCTAAATACAAAGGTTAGGTGCTTGATTTTTTAATATACCTATATGGAACTGTATATATATTCTTGATGCTATTTACCAATTCACTATTTTGATTGTATCATAATCATTTTGTATGGAAGTGAGACTCTATATGTTATAACATAAGAAGTAAGCTCTAGGTAGTGATCCTAAGTTCAAGTGCATTCCTATTTTGTACTATTTCCCTTAATTGGTTTATTATTATTTCTACAGAAGTAATTTTTGGGTTCTATTTGCATCATAGTTTTTCCCCTAACATGTTTTCCATGCAAAAATCATGATGTTGTTGATTTCATTTACTTTTATTTACATTCAATTTATGGTGATGAAATAACATTTCTAAAGTTAAAAGTCCCAAAACACTAACAAGGTCTACTATGTGAAGTGTTTTTGTAATAATATTTTGAGTGTTAGATAAATGTGTGAAAATAGTTATGATTTTGTGTTTAGCAATGAAGGTTGTGAGATTTGGATAAAGTCCAAAATAGCTATTGTAGTAGGAAAAACAAAAAGAAGAAACATGTATTAGCTTGAAGGAGCTACTAAGCATTGTTTATTATCTCAGTTTGATGATAGTTAAATTTTTCAGTAAAGAATACATATCAAATTAATTTGGTAAGGATAAGTTCATCAATTGAAATAAGAGATTTAGGAAGACTATGTAAACTAGATAGCATAATTTGTAAGGGATGTCAATAATGAAAGAAGACAAGAGATTCATTCAAAGAAAAAGATCATTTATTTGTTAGTTTGATAGATCTTGTACTGTTAGAGTTAATAATCTTTCCTTGGTATTTTATGTAAAATGGATAAGCCAAGGTATCCTTATTTGTGTTTTTTTCTCTAGTCCAAGTGGGAGAACATGTCACATTTTTGTATTTCCTTTAATAAGGAAATTAGTCTTTTCCTCCTTATGAGGATTCTCACACTTGGCACATACTTAATGTGAATGTGGCACTCATAGGATATGGGAGTTGCATGAAAAATCCTTCACTCATCTCTACTTAAGAGATTCTTCTCACACACCTCAATGTCATATTTCTTTTCTCTTCTTCTCTCATTCTCATTGTTTCTCTCACAATGTTGTAATGAGATTCTTTCTCAAGCTCTATCTCTTTTTCTAGGCTTCATGCCTCATTCATATTATATGCACAAGGGGTTTTTCTTAGTTTTCCCCTTTCAAAATATTTGTCTCATTGTGTTGATCTTGAAGAGATTTGATGATCTTGGTGATAGTTCTTGAAACATCTTTTTGATTATCGCAAAATATTTATTTTATGCTCACTCTCTTGGATTCTCTCCTAAACTCTTCATTTTTTTAATGTTTCTAACATGTACACACTAACCTATTTATTCCTACCATAACAAGAAGCTTTCAAGGTGAGAGATATTTCATACTTTCCCTTCATGATTATTCTAGATATAATTGGGTTGCATTTCAAAGAGACAAATCAGAAGCATTTCATAAATTCAAGATATTTTAAGCAAGACTTGTCAAGGAAGCTTTTAGGAAGATAAAAATTTTGAAATATGATAGAGGGGGAGAGTTTACTTCTAATAAATTTGAAATTTTTTATGAGAAACATGGCCTTAAAAGATAGTTTTCATCCCCTACAACACCAAAACAGAATGATGTAGTGGAAATGATAAATCAAACAATGCAAGAAGCATCAAGAACAATGATCAAAGAGCCATGTTTTCTATAATTTTACTATATAGAATAAATTCCTACAACTATGAACAAACTTAATAGATTTCTTTACTAGAAGAAGTATGGTAAGATATTATATGAGATATGGAATCAAAACACTCCAACAGTAAATTATTTTAATATTTTTGTAAGAAGATGCTACATTTAGAGAGATGAAGACAACCTTGCAAGTTTGATAGTAGAGCTAATGAAGGTATATTTTTGGTATATTCTACAAAGAGAAAGGTGTACCAGTGTTACAAGAAGAGAATGTATAAGATGGTTCAAATGGTGAATGTGAAGGTTAATGAAGATGTTTCAAAAAATATTGGGAAACTACTTGAACATGAATTTAATATAGAAGACAAGAGACAAGGAAATCTCTGGCATGTACAACTAATACCCCAAGGTATGTATAAAGAAATCATTACAATAATCATATTATAGGTTATAAGATTAAAGACCTATTGTTACAAGAAGTAGAGTAGTACAAGAGAAAGTTTTAGTATGTTTACTATAAAAAAATTGTCCTAAAGATGTGAAAGAAGTATGTGATGACTAGAGATGGGTAAGAGAAATGGAAGAATAACATGATTAGATAGACAAGAATACAACTTGGGAAATTGTACTCAAATCAGTTAAGAAGAATGTGATTGGTCCAGAATGAGTATTCTAAAATAATCTTGATGAAAATGGAAAGGAAATGAGTGATAAGGAAAGGTTGGTTTGCAAGGGATATACTTAGATTAAAGGTATTAATTTTAATGAAATTGATACCCCTATTGATTGGAATGAGGAAATCCAAATATTCTTAGTACTTGAAACATTTAATTATTTAAAGGTTTATCAAATGGATACTAAGTTAGCATTCCTAATGGATAAACTAAGGAAGAAGTCTACATTAAACAACTTTAGGGATTCAAGTTGGGAAAGAATCTTGATTTTATGTGCATATTGAAGATTGTATGGAATGAAGAAGGCACGGGTTTCTTGGTATGGAATATTTGATAAATATTCAATTAGACAAGGATTTAAGAAGGAATCTACTAACAGTAATTTGTATTACATAATTTATTTAGATTAGATATTAATTATTTTAGTTTATGTTGATGACATACATTTTTTGAGGAAAAGGTGATTTGTGGGAAAAATTTATAGTGGAGATGTAAAAGGAATTCAATATGTGTATAATTGTTGAGTTGAGTTTCTTCCTTAGATTGCAAGTAAATCAAAAAATTAAAGGAATTTTCATTTCTCAATCCAAGTATATCAAATAATTATTCAAGAAATTTGGTTAAAAGAATTATAAACTAGTATGTAATCCTATTGTTACAAGATCTATGTTGACTAAAAAATATTATTAACTAAAAAATGATGCAAGTATAGACTAATGATTGGAGGACTATTTTTTTTTACATCTACTAGACTAGATATTATGTATGTTGTGTGTTTAGTAGCTAGGTTTCAACAAGATCCAAAAGAGTCACATGTTATGATCTTGTAAAGAAAATCTTTAGATATTTGAAGGATACATAATATTTTGGATTATGGTATCCAAAAGGTTTAGATTTCACTATGAAATATTATGCTAATGCTGATTGGATAAGATGACTTGACAATAGGTAGAGCACTACTGATAGATCTTATTTCCTTGGCTCTACTTTAGTTTCTTGATGAATCAAGAAGCAATATTTTGTGACATTATCTGGTACTAAATAAGAATACATTGCAACATCCCCATGTTGTACTTAGGAATTCTATATGAAATAGACTTTTAATGATTTGGGAATAAAATTTGATGAGCCAATCTTAATTATGTGTGATAATACTAGTGCTATAAATATTTTAAGGAATCCAATGCAACATTAAAAAAACATATATCTCTTAAATATCATTTCTTGAGAAAGAAAATATTTCAAAGGGAGGTTAAAATTGAATATATAACTATGAAAGATTAGATTACAGATATATTTAAAAAACCATTTTGTAAGGATACTTTTGAGTATCTCATGGGGAAGCTAGGGATTTTTCCCCTATCTAGTGTTCAGTAACTAAAATAGTGTGTACATTAATCCAGTGTATTTCATGCTCATTCATTTCATAGATCAATGCTTTGCAACTTCCTCTAAGGGTGAGTAGAGTCAGTTTTTAAGGGGGATTTTTGGCTCTTTGTCATTTTTTTCAAAGGGGTAGAAGAAGAATGGAGAATAACATAAGACTTTGTTGCTGATATATTTTGGCAGAGAGTTATTTTATTTCTTATTGATGAATGTTTCAATCAATGACAAAGGGGGAGATTCTCAAAATGTGATGCTAATACTATCATTGGTATTGCAATTAATGATTACAACTAATGTTAACATATCATGTGCATAATAACTTAGATAAAATTGAGTGAGATGTGAGAGGATTCAAGTAGGAGAGGAGAGGATTCAAGTAGGAGAGCATGTTCAACTTTCAGGTGAAGCCATGGAGAATAGGCTACTGGTGTTAGCTCTAGCCCTTGTACTGGTGTTGGTTAGGAAGGGTCTTTCGATTTGGGGATGCCTTCTTTTCCAGTACTAGATCTGGCATTGTTGGTGTCAGATCATTCTTTGTTGGGTCAGGGGAATTTTTCCCCATGCAGGGGTGTCACAGGAACCCCCTCGAAGGAAGTGTCATAAGGAGCTTTGCCTGAGTGTGAAGCTATGTTAGGGGAAGTGACATGTCCCTCTCATGAGGTGTTGAGTGTGGTGGCTACTTCTTCAAAGGACCCAAAAGTGCGGTCAAAAGGAAACTCTAGCCATGTTGGGACTAAAGTCAACCTTGATAGTCCAAACAAGTGGTTAGAATTAGTGGGAGCTATAAAGGAAGGAAACTCTCCTTCTTCTAAAGAATCGGTTAAGGCATGTCTTCAAGATGGAGAAGTTTCTATATTTGTACCAGATTCTCTAGTGGATCAATCTGTATCAGCTATGGATTTCTCTTTGGTCGGTAATTTTTTGGGTCCTCATCCAAATATTGAGGTGATTAGATCTTTTACTAAGAAAAGATGGACGTTGAAAGTCCATGTTGATATTGTAGCCCTTCAGAAAGGCTTTCTCTCCTTTTCTTTCTCAAATAAGGAAGAGCAAGACTATGTGTTGTGTGGTGGAACATGGATGTTTGGTAGAATGGATGTGGCTTTTTGCAAATGGGTTCCCAACTAGGACTACTCTAATAATTTCTTCATGGAAACCCCTATTTGGGTTAGGTTTCATGGGCTTCCCCTTGAATATTGGAATGAGGGGTTTTTTAAGGGTTTGGCTTCCTCTTTTGGAGGGGAACTCATTCCTGTTGATCCTATGATGGCCACCAAGTCTAGACTTGTTTTTGCCAGGATTTGTGTTAATATTGGTTACTTTGACAATCTCCCCTTAGTGATTAATATCAACTCCAAACTGGGTCTATAGAAATAGGAGGTGATTTTTGAGTCACTCATGTTTGCCTATTTTATGTGTCATAAGATGGGTCATTAGGAAAAGTACTACCCAAAGAAAACTCCTAAGGCTTCTTTACCCATGGACTCAGATCCTTAAAAGGTGACTAGATAAGTCTGGAAGGAAGTGAAATCTTTGGAAGGTGATAATAGTAGCAAAAAGGAAGATCCGGTTGACAAAGTGGATTCTAATACTATCCTAGCATTGGAGGAAGGGAAAATGGTAGAACTGGTTTCCCATGTGTCAGATTCTATTGCTACCTCCTCCAAGGAAAATGTCCCTACTTAGGGTAACCCTGCTGCTCCTATTTTTTTAGATTCTCCTGAGAACCCCCTTGGTGCTGGACTTTTTGAAGATGATTTTGTTCCTATGGTAGTGTTGGTTCCTATTTTGGGAAATCACTCTCACAATGGATCCTCGATTGATAGAGTTCTTATTGAGGATGTTAAATCTAATGAAGATGAGTCCTCTTCTGTTCTTCATACTCTTTTAGGGAGTAGTGATGTAGATCTTGCTATTGGAGATGAGCCCTCTGCAGATCAAAATAAGGAACTCTAGAGTGTTCAAAAGGGGAAGAAACAAAAAAGGAAGGAGAATAAACTTGTCATACCTGGTTCCAAGGGAGTCACTACTCAAAGTAAAATAGGAGGATCCAAGGGTTTAAAGGTGGTTGTTGGATCTTAGAAAAAACACAAGGTACATATACTAACAAAGAAATCAAAGAAAGAGAAAGCAAGAAGGATATTGTAGATGGTAAGAAACTTACTATCTAGGAAGTCTGCACTCCAATCAAGAAATGAAGTTCATCTCGTGGAATATAAGAGGGCTAAATGCCCCTCATAACCAAGAAATTCTTAGGAATCTGGTAAGAGACCATAAACCTGACATCATTTTTGTTCAAGAAACTAAGATGGGGAAAGATGAGGTGGAAAAAATTAAAAATTTTAAAAATAATGTGGTGGTTGGCTTTAGCTTTGAAGTGGCTTTGGGAGGAGTTTCTTTTTTTTGGAATCAGAGCCATGTTAGAGGGACTATGATTATGGAAAATCTTAACTACCTTGGCATTAACTTTGTTCATGTTAAGCTAGATTTTGAATGGCCTACTACTACTATTTATGCCCCCAACTCTAAATCTGGTAGATCCCAATTCTGGAAAAAAAGTTAAAAATCATAGAAACTCCTTCCAGGATCTTCTCTGGTTGATCATAGGTGACTTCAATTGTCCTTTGAGAGATAATGAGAAGTTTGGTGGGGTGGATAATCGGAGTCAACTTGATGGTAGAGTGGAGCTTATGGAATTTATCAATAACCAAGCTCTTTTTGACATGGAACTTCAGGGGGTCAATTACACTTGGTCGAATAGAAGGATTGGTCAAGACCTCATCCAAGTGAGGTTGGACTGTGCATTGATCACTAGGTGCTAGCTCAAAATTTTTGGTTGTTCCTTGTTCTCCCTTTGGAAGATTTGTTCTTATCACTTCCTGATTTATTTTAGTGTAGATCCTATTATTGCGAAGGGTTTCCTGCCCTTTAGGTTTGAGAAGATGTGGATCTATCATCTAGATCTTGATCAGAATATTGAAGATTGGTGGAATGTCAATATTGAGGGTACTGCTATGTTTAGAGTGGTTGAAAAACTCCTTAGTGTTAAACAAAATGTGAAGTCATGGAGCAAAGAATCTTTTGGTGACATTTTTAAATCTAAAACTCAGTAGAAAAGGGACCTCAACATTATTTAGGATACCATTCAACATTCTAGGATGACTTTGGAGCTCAAGGATAATGAGGAGAGTATCCTTTCCAAAACTTATAATATTATTTCCAAGAAGGAAGAATATTGGAGACATAGATCTAGGTCAATATGGCTTAAAGTGGGGAACAAGAATACTAGATTATTTCATTTATCTACCTCAAAACTTAAAGTGGAGGATGGGGAGGTCACCAATGATAAAGATATATCTAAAGCTCTAATTGATTCCTTTTCTTCTCTATTATCTAAAGATATGAATCTTCATTTGGGGAATCAAAATACTCTTCTTGATTCCATTCCTACCATTGTTAATGATACTACCAATAAAGCTCTTACTGCTATCCCTTCTTTGGATGAAGTCAAGTTTGCTATCTTTTCTTTTGAAGGTGATAAGTCCCCGGGTCTGGATGGGTTCCCTATGTTCTTCTTTCAAATATTCTAGCATATTATTAGTGTGGATATCAGAAATGTTGTTAAAGAATTATTTGGAGTGAGATCTTTGTTAAAAGAGATTAATGCTATCTTTATTGCTCTGATTCCTAAGAAGCCTAGAGTTGATTCAGTGGATTCTTTTAGACCGATTAGTTTGTGTAATTTTGTGTACAAAAATTTATCTAAAGTTATAACCTCTCATTTGCTGGCTATTCTTCCTCAGATTATCTCTCCTCAGCAAAGTGGTTTTGTTCCTGGCAGGCAGATTCTTGATTAGATTATGAAGGTCCATGAGGTTATTCACTCCACTCAAGTCTCTGTTAACCCCAGTTTTCTTCTAAAGTTGGATCTTTCGAAGGCTTATGATCAGGTGGACTAGGACTTGTTAATCAAGGTGTTGACATCTTTTGGATTTGGTGATAACTTCCTCAAACTAATTTACCATCTCATTAGTACTTCTACTACTGCTATTATGGTTAATTGATCCCCTTATAGATTTTTCAAACCCTCCAGGTGGCTTTGATAGGGAGATCCTCTATCTCCTATCCTTTTTTCTATCATGGCTAAATGTCTAGGGCATTATCTCCATCATTTAGTCTCCATTGTTTTGTTCAAAGGTCACTCCCCTTCTTCGGACTCTACTCCTTGTTCTCATGAACAATTTGTTGATGATACTATCATTATGGGTTTCTCTTCTATTGAGGAAGTGAAGGCTATTAAACAAGCTCTTACCACTTATTCCTTAGGTTCTGACGAATCCATTAACTAGGATAAGATCTCATTATTCTTTATCAATACTCTTGAGGATAGGCAGTATAGAATTGCTAGAATTATGGGTTGTAGAATTAATACTTTTCTGCTACCTATCTTGGCCTTCCTCTTGGTCTCAAACCTTTGGATTCTTTTTGGGCTGGTATTGCTGATAGATTTAATAGAAAATTGGTTGGTTGGAAAGGTGTGTTACTTAGTCAAGCTGGTAAACTTCATCTCTTAAAGACGTCTTTGCAAAGCCTCCGAATTTATGCTCTTAGTCTTTTTAAAATTCTTGGTAAACGTGCTAATATTATTGAAAAAATCCAATGAAACTTCTTGTGGTTGGGAGTGGAAGATAAAAAGAGATTGGCTCTGGTGGCATGGGACAAGGTTTGTACTCCTAAAAAGTGGGGGTGGTTGGACATCTGCCCTCCTAGAGTTACCAATATGGAGTTGTTGGCCAAACAGACTTGGAGAATTTTGGGGGAAAAAAGATAATGGAATGAAATTATCCATAAAAAGTATCTCTTCTTGTTCTCCCACATCTCTAAATTTTGGAAAATAGATTTGAAAGTACAAAGCTCTTTCATTTGGAATAGTATTCAGAATGTTAAGGAGGTGGCTTTTAAAGGGGCTAAGTGGTATCTTGGCAATGGTAAAAGGATAAGGTTCTGGGAGGATTGTTGGCTCAAAGACTATCCTCTTAGCTCTATCTCTACTTTCCAACCCTTCATTAACCTGTGCAGTCATAGATTTGGGTCAAGGGTTAGGGACTACTAGAGAAATGACTTGTGCATTGACCTCTCCTTAGTGGATGAAGCGCTCAAGCCTTTGATGATGGATTTGATGATCTAGAAGGTTAAGCCATCTAGAGAAGATGAGCTATTTTGGGGTATTCTTCCTTCTGCTATCTTCACTGTGGCCTCTTTTTCTAATCTCCGATTGAAGTAGTGTAACACTTTCCCTTTTTGGGCTTAGGTGTGGGACAAAAGTTTAATTCCAAAAATTAATTTTTTTTCTAGCTAGTTTTGTAGAATAAAATTATTACTATAGACAATCTCCATAATCGTGGCATGATTTTGAGTAATAGATGTTTCCTATGTAAAAAATTTGAGGAGTTGTTCTTCCATCTCGCCATTGGCTACTAATTTGCTTGGGAAGATTGGTGTCTTTTGTTACAATGCTGGCCAATTAACTGGTTTTATCCCAAAAATATGGAGAATTTCTATATGTAGTGGAGAAAAGCAGAGGTCCCCATGGATCATTAGTTGTAGAACCTCATTCCTCCCCATGTGATATGTCTAATCATCTAAAAATGGTCATCTAGACTATTAGTGCCTTGTGCTAAATCATCAATTGCTTATTCTTGGTCAAATCCTAGTTCTATCATTTATTCGATTATTTTCTATGGGTTAACCATCTTATCCTAAGTCTTTATTTAATTAAAAGGAATTTCCTCCTCTTTTATTAAATAAAAAGGCCCCCACTTTCCTCTTATCCTAAGTTGCACAAATAAAACATTATTCCTATTTTATAAAAAGGAGAAAAGGCACTTTTTGTCTCATATGGACACAAAAGTCAACTATTATTTTTCCATTGGAGGATATTTGTGCACATGAATTTCTCCTCTTTCAAACTCCACCATTGATTAAATCTTTTGCCTCTTAATCTCCATGGTCCATTCTTTCTCATTTCTTATAAAAGGAGACCTCTCTTCTCATTAGATCCATCTTTTGAATATTAACCTTATGCTCTAGGATTGCTTGGAGACTTTGGTGCATTTTGAAGACATTTTTGCATCCATCTTTCATTTCTTGCATGTTAGCTTCATATTTATGCTTTCCTAGATTAGCTTCATTTCTATGCTCTAGATTAGCTCACATAGATTAATTAGTAAGGATTTGTAATACTTCTATCTTTCATTTCCATAGCTTAGCTTGCATTTCCATTCTTAGCATATCTTGCATTTCATCTCCATTTGGATTCTTGAATAAATTTTCATTCTTGCCCTTGTCTCATTGAATCTCCCATTTCATGGTTTACTAGCAAGGTTATTGGCTTAATAGCTCTAGCTAAGAGAACTCTTAAAACCCTTGCACTCCATGCCTAGGGAGCTCTAGGTCAATTTTCAAGGTCTCCCATTCATGGATTCCTTTCGAAGTAATGACTTAGAGAAGTGCACATCTTAGAGTGTACATTTTTGGTGCCCACCATGGGAAATCTCACATCGTTAAGCCATAGTAATTAAGCCTATACCATGCAATATTTAGCTTTTGAGTCTGAGGTCTATCAGTTATCTACATCAGAGGAAGCAGAGCTTATTGAATCTATCAATGTTCAACACCAGAAGAATTTCTATGCCTAAGCTTCTTGAGCTCTTTACTTTATACATATTTCTTATTGATCTTGAAAAAATTCCAAAAAAATTCATATATGATGTTGAAAAAATTCTAAAAGGCATAAAAAGTACTAAAAAAATGAACATCCTAGTGAAAACCTAGCAATAAATGCTTTGATGTCTCACCAAAAATATCAAAAAATTCAAAAAATTGAAAAAAATAGAAAAAGTTCCTTGGTGAAAACCTGAAAATAGGTGCCTTGGTAGAAAAAATACAAAAAAATTGCAAAAGGTCTTGAAAAAATCAATCAAGTGGTGAAAACCTGGAAACATGCACTGCTTGAGACCCTTGCACCTATGTCTATTAGTTTTGTGTGGTGCTCCTCCGCTCTACTTCTCGCTTTGCCTCTCCTAGCTTGGAATTAACTCTTATCTTAGTCTAGGGGGCATACGTTGTTCTAGCGACCCAAATGCTAAATATTGCATGATATAGGCTGAGAAAAGCATAATGCAAAAGAGGGAAAGGATGCAGTCCAAAGGAGTAGACATGTCAAGAGGCTTCATAGCATCATGTTTTTACTCTTTTTTATTAGATCAAGACCAAAGGTGAAAAGGATAATGAAAGGCTACAATGAATGGAGGGAAATGAAGGGTAAACATGAATGGAATGAAAGCAAGATCATCACAAGATATCTCACAAGATAGCCAAATGTTTGTGTATAGGTCAACATTGTCAAGATCAAAGAGAGAAGATGAAATGAATGAAATGTGTAGAAGAACTATGCATGATGCCTGATTGCCAGGTTTTCATGATGGTACTTATCCAAGGTACCCCAAGGGAGTGGTTTTCACCATAGGATGAATTTATTTCTCTTTACTTTTTCTACCAAGGTGCCTGTTTCTAGGTTTCCACCAAGGCATATTTTCAATTTTTTCATCATTTTTTTTTTGCATTTTTTTTCTTTGGAAGAAGGAAAGCTTTTAGATAATGCTTCTTGAAAGGATAAACCATGATATGCCAAGGATTCAAAATTATATTCTCAAAGATGTTGATAGGGAAAGGAAGATGGAAGAGAAAAATGGAGGATAAGGTTTTATGTAAAGCAAGTGAGGTTGGAAGATAGGAGGAATAGGAAAATGAGGAAAAAGGATAAAAGGTAGAAGGATGATGAATGTAAGGATTGTGAAAAGGTAGATGGGAAGGAAGGCAAGATCAACATCAACACACACCTTGAAGGGTGGTGAGAGGGTGGAGGAAATATGAATGAAGGAATATGAGAAGGAATATGGTGAATGTTTAGTAGAGGTTGCGGTTTAGGTGCATGGAATGGAAGAATGTTTTTGGAAGAAGATGAGGTGAAAGCCTTTGGAAGCTTCAATGTCAACTTCACTTTTTTCTCAACATGAGACTCATTCAAGAGAGACTTTGGAATCCATATAGCCGTAGGCTTTTTATTTCTTTTTGATGATTTAGAGAGAATATCTTCAATTATGGATTCCGGAACCCATAATTGTCTTGTAGTTTTATTCTTAGATATCTCTTTTGACTTTATGCCTCCATGTTGATTAGAGGAGACATGGTGATCTTCTCTTTTGGATGGATTCTTGTATTGAACATTCAAGTTACTTCCAAAAGACTTGGGACTTGTGGAAGAAGAAGGAGGATATGATTGGTTTAGATGGGTGGGTGGATGAAAAGGATTCAAGGGTATGCATCTATGTTGATCTTGAGGAAAGATAGGAGATGGAGGGATGTAAGGACCCAAGATGGATGAAAAATTAGGAGGGTTAGGAGGGGAAAGTAAAGGGACATAAGGGCCCAAGATGGAAGGAAGACATGAAGCCCTTAGTATTGGTGGAGGAGGTCCAAGGATGGAAGTGGAAGACACAAAAGGATAATCAACAACTTCATCAGCATCTATATGGCAGCCAAGGACATCAACATCTTTAGAGTGAGCTTTAGGATTTGCAATAGGATCATGAACATCTTGAATAGGAGAAACTTATTTGATAGGGTTGTTTGGAGCTTGCAAAGACTTAGGAAGAGTTGGAAGTGGAAGTGAACATTGAGTGATAGAACAGGAAGATGAAAGACTTTGATCTTGACAAGGAGCTTTGGATAGCATAAACGTATCATTTTTTTCTTGATTTTCAATAGGATTAACATTGGAAGAAACAACACCATTTTTAATAACCTTAATGGAAGTATCATCTTTGGAATGCGCAAGTGTAGTAAGGTTATTTTGATTGTCAATAAGCTCAACGATGTAAGTAGTAGCTTGATCTTTCTTAGGAGAAGACTGAAGATATGGTGGAATGGATGAGAAAGGGTGTAGAGGATCAAAATAACCATGAAATGGATGAGAGACATCATGAAAAGGATTGGATGACATGGAGGGTTCTTGATCTTGATATTTCTTTATGTTCTTTTCTTTATCATTTTTAGAGTCCTCTTGACATGGAGCCACTTCTAAGGACAAGGAAGCATGTTGAATTTTTATGGAAGACTTTGGAAGAGATAGTGAAGGATTAGATGAAGTAGGCATTATAGCGCATAAAGGCTTAGGATCTTTAGGTTTAGCATTATTGAAAGTATTTGCAACCAAGTGAAGGTTATCTTGATTTTCTTTAAGAGGTAGCCCTTGAGGATAACTATAGGGAACTGCATGAAAAGCATTAGGATCTTTATTGGATGAAGGATTTGTGATAGATTTGAAAGACTCAGAAGCTTTAGGAAATGTATGAGTATTGGAGTAAGTAGGATATGGAAGGGAACCATCACAAGACAAAGGTCCATCATTAACATGATCTTGCTTGGGAGTTTCATCTTTATTTTCAGCATGAGATTTCTTAGAGGAATGATTCTTATAATATTTACATTTCAAATTAGCTTGGCACATTTTATATTCCACAATAGAAGTAGATGGATCATCATCAAGGTATTGTTCACAGAAATCATCAAAGTCTCTTTCAAAATTAGAATCATATGGATCACCATCACGATCTATCCAATGTGATGACCCATTTCTAGTAAGCACAAGCGCACGACAAGGAGGACTCTTAGGAATAGAAGTTTCATAGGTATGACTATATGGTTCATCATCATAGCCATCATAATAGTCATCATAGTCATCAAAGGTGGGTGTGTCACTCTTCGTAGAAGAGGTGTCACAAGGATTACTATATTGCTCATATTGAGGAGTAAGACTCTTGGGAGAATTAGAAGAGGAATGAGATCATGAAGAAGAGGAAAGTGAAGACCTAGTGGAGGAAGAAGACTTGGATAATGAGGAATGTGAATAATATCTAGAAGAGTCATGATAAGACTTGGAAGATGAAGAATGTTTGGAAGAAAGAGGTTGTGATGTGATCATGCCTATGATCCTATCAAAGGCATTTGATTCAATCAATGTTTCTTTTATTTTTACCATAAATTTATCACCCATGAGATAGCTAGAAGGACTATTGGAGGAATAAAATTCTTCAAATTGAGAAATGAGTTTGAGATCATTTATTTTAAAGAGAGGTTCCATAACAAGATAGTTGAAATTCATGGTTGTAGAAGAGAAGGAATCAAGAATGGAAGAAATAAATAGAAGAGATGAAATAGAAGAAGGTAGACTAGATAATAAGAGGAAAAGAATCAAGAATACATGAAGAATTTAGGAAGAATCATGAGGAAAGAAGAGAAAGGATGAAAATGGAAGACTAGGAAGACATGGAAGAAGCGGAAGAAAGAAGACCAAGAGTCATTTTGTGAAAATTGATACCATTTGAGTACACACTCAAATGGTGCACACTCAAATGGTGCACTTCTCTAAGTCTTTATATCCAAGGGGATCCATGAATGGGATACCTTAGAAAGTGACCTAGAGCTCTCTATGTATGGTGTTGCAAGATTATTTAAAATTTTCTCTCAGCTAGAGCTATTAAGCTAATGATCTTGCTAGTCAACCACACAATGAGAGATTCAAATGAAGACAAGGGCAAGAATGCCAATATACCCAAGAATCACTATGAAATGAAAATAAAAAATAGATTAAGATGAATATGAAAGCTAGAAATAAAAGGTGCGAGCTAAGCTATGAAGATGAAAGTACAAACTAAACTATGAAAGGAAAGATGCAAGTTTTAAAAATCCTTCCTAATTAGACTAGATGAAGTAATCTAAAGCATAAAAGAAATCTATACTATGAATGCCATGATAATGGAACTAGAATGAAAGAGACAAACTATGAAACAATGTAAAATGTAAGCCAAGAATGCTCCAAATCTTCAAAAGCTCCAAAGTGACCTAGAAAACTTACAGCATAACATTAGTATTAAAAAATGCATATGAAAATGAGGAAGATAGCTCTTCTTTTATAGGAAATGAGAAGGAATGGACTATGGAGATTAAGAGGCAAAAGATTTAATCAAGGGTGGAGCATCAAAGAGAAGCAATCCAATAAGAGTTGACTTTTGTGTCCATATGAGACAAAAAGTGTTTTTCTTCTTTTTATAAAATAGCAATAATGCTTTATTTGTGCAACTTAGGATAAGAGGAAAAGGTTGGGGGGGGGGGGGGGGGGGGGGGGTTTATTTAATAAAAGGGGAGGCAATATTCCTTTTAATAAATAAAGACTTTAGGAAAAAATAGCTAGCCCAAGGAACATAATTGAAAGTGATAAAATAGAATTTGATCAAGGAAATTAAAAGTGTAATGCAAAAGAGGGAAAGGATTTAGTCCAAAGGAGTAGACATGTCAAGAGGCTTCATACCATTAAGCCTATACCATGTGATATTTAGCATTTGGGTCTGAGGTCTATCAGTTATCTACATCAGAGGAAGAAGAGCTTACTGAATCTATCAATGTTCTAAACCTGAAGAAGTTCTATGCCTAAGGTTCTTGAGATCTTTGTACATATTTCTTATTGATCCTAAAAAAATTCCAAAAAAATTCATATATGATGTTGAAAAAATCCTAAAAAGCATAAAAAGTATTGAAAAAATGAACATCCTAGTGAAAACCTAGCAATATGCACTTTGATGTCTCACCAAAAAAAAAAAAAAATTCAAAAAATTCACAAAAATAGAAAAAGTGCCTTGGTGAAAATGTGGAAATAGGCGCCTTGGTAGCAAAAATACAAAAAAATTTCAAAAAGTCCTAAAAAATCTATCAAGTGGTGAAAACATGGAAACAGGCACTACTTGAGACCCTTGCACCTATGTCTATCAGTCTTGCATGCCACTCCTCTACTCCACTTCTCGCTTTGCCTCTCCTAGCCTAGAATTGACTCTTATCTTAGTCTAGGGGGCATACGTTGTTCTAGATTATCTTGGGTCTCTTTGTACATTTGGGTTTCTTGGGCCTCTTGGTTCCAATGGCATTTTTCAACACCTCACCAACTATGTTTTTCAACACTTTCCTAGCATCGAGTGTTTCTCAACACTTATTAGATATCCTATCCATAGTCTCAAATGATGAAATATTTCCAATTAGTAGATGTGATACTCAAAGTTTGACTCTATGACCTACACACACGCACTTAAACACTCGACTTGCTGAAATTTGCTTTATTTCTTTGTGTGTTGTCTATGATGATTTCTTTGATGAGTGTTCTCTCCCTGAGAAGTTTTTGATGATGCATAGCTAGAACACTGAGCATATGAGGACATGTTTTATTGCTTTTTCTACTTGTGGATATATTTTGTTGGTCTTAATTGTCATTAGCATTTATGCTTGTTCCACTTGACATTAGGATCCACAAAGCATTATCCTTGACTGTTCCACAAGTGCATGCTTATAGTCATCTTGACTTTCTTGTGTCTCGATGTGAGCATAATCTTGCTATATCAAACTTAGGGAATCTCACTCCACTAGTCATCTTGACTTATATGTCTTTGATGCCTAGGTGGGATTTCCACATTCCTATCTAATATAGATCATATTCAAATCCACATAGTTATACTAGTGTGTATTGTATGATCTTGCAATGCTACCAATAACACTCGATGATGAATATTAGAGTTTAATGGTTTTGTGACCTTGCAAGTAAACCACTTTTCATAATATCTTTCATTTTTAGGTTCATGTTAGATTAGTTTTGCATCTTTCATATGGAGAGAGATCTCCTTTCATCTTTCATGGAGCTATCAGTTAACTATGCTCACCTTTCACTTCTTCCTGATCATGTCTTTCACTTCTTGTCTTTCATATCACATCATTTTCTCTTCTTTTGGGGATCGAAACCAAAATCCTCATTCACCTTCATCATGCAAATCACATTTCTCTTTCTTCCATGCAGTTGGCTGACCATTTGAGGCCTGATCCTTTGATCTTCACTGGGGCATCCTCATTTATTCATCTCCATCTCTCTCACCCTTCTAGTCTTTCATTCATTTCATTCATCTCTCTGAGGTTTGACTTCATTTTTATCCTATATCTTTCTCAATCAAACCTAGTCAAACTGGGGCATATCTTCATTGCTTGATGGCTATCCTATCGTTCTTCATCTCTTCAATTATGATTTCTAGTGATTTGATCATGTTGCTCTTGCTATTGCCTTCCCTCTACCTAATTTTATTTCAATCCTGAGGGGGCAGACACATCATATCTTATTGGCTATTCTCCAGAGCATATGCTTGACCATTCCATTTTCTCTGATCGATCTAACTTTGCACTTGACATGTTAGTTCTCATCTCAAGTTCTGATACTATCCATCTCTTTCCTAAGTGTTCAGTACTGTCACTACCAGGCTGACCATGCAGGATTTGCTATCTCTCTGCACTTCATTCTTTGGAGTCAGATCTCTATCTATTTTCCTTCTTGGCTGATCTATTCTTTGATGTAATGTGTTCCTAGATCGATCACACATTAGTCAAAGAGGGGCAAATGTAATCATCTAAAAAAAGTCATCTAGACTATTAGCCCCTTTTGCTAAATCATCAATTTCTTATTCTTGATCAAATCCTAGTTCTATCATTTATTCGATTATTTTTTATGGGTTAACCATCTTATCCTAAGTCTTTATTTAATTAAAAGGAATTTCCTCCTCTTTTATTAAATACAAATCCCCCCACTTTCCTCTTATCCTAAGTTGCACAAATAAAGCATTATTCCTATTTTATAAAAAAGGAGAAAAGGCACTTTTTGTCTCATATGGACACAAAAGTCAACTCTTAATTTCCCATTGGAGGATATTTGTGCACATGGATTTCTCCTCTTTCAAGCTCTATCATTGATTAAATCTTTTGCCTCTTAATCTCCATGGTCCATTCTTTCTCATTTCTTATAAAAGGAGAGCTATCTTCTCATTCTTATATCCATCTTTTGAATATTAACCTTATGCTGCAGGATTGCTTGGAGGCTTTGGAGCTTTTTGAAGACATTTTTGCATCCATCTTTCATTTCTTGCATCTTAGCTTCATATTTATGCTTTCCTAGATTAGCTTCATTTCTATGCTCTAGATTAGCTCACATAGATTAATTAGTAAGGATTTGTAATACTTCTATCTTTCATTTCCATAGCTTAGCTTGCATTTCCATTCTTAGCATAGCTTGCATTTCATCTCCATTTGGATTCTTGAAGATATTGGCATTCTTTCCCTTGTCTCATTGAATCTCCCATTTCATGGTTTACTAGCAAGGTTATTGGCTTAATAGCTCTAGCTGAGAGCACTCTTAAAACCCTTGCACTCCATGCCTAGGGAGCTCTAGATCAATTTTCAAGGTCTTCCATTCATGGATTCCTTTGGAAGTTTCAGGAACATTGAACTTCTACCTATGGTGATTGTTGAGAAGATTAAGAGAAGTATCAAGGAAAACTATAGATCGTCGACTGGCAAGATACTGGACTTCAATGCTAGTGTTTTTAGTGCTGGGCCCACAAATAAAAACTCAATTCAAAGGGAGAATTTCATCTGGCTTTCTCTTCCTCCTGGATAGATTAAAATAAAGTTTGATGGTGCTACGAAGGGAAACCTAGTCCTAGTAGGTTGTGGTTTTCTCATTCACGATGACATGGCCAATTTCCTTACTATTTTGGTGATGCCTATTGGTCTGCAAATAAACCATGTGGCAGAAGCGATGGCCCTTCTACAAACTCTAAAAATTGTTAAGAAGAATATGGCTCAGAATGTTTGGATTGAAGGAGATTCAATTTAATATTTAAAATGCATCAATGATATGACTAAACCATCATGGTATATTAAGGTGATAATTGAGGAGGCCAGGGTAATAATTAGGTCCTTTAAGAAAGTCATTATCTCTCATGTTTACCAGGAAGTGAATTGTACCACTGATGACTTAGCCAACTTTGTGGTTAAATTGAAGGACAATGTGATCTGGCATAGTTGTAGCAATCTCACCATTGATATGAAAGCCAAGCTAGATTTTGACATGTCTCAAAGAAAAAGGGTGGATTGGGTGTATCTCAAGAAGTTATGATAATTAGACACATTTTAGCGAAATAGGGTAATATGATTACGAAAAGTGGTGCCTTTCCCAAGATTACTAATTATAGACATGAGTTAACTTTTGTTAATTTCAAAGTTGCCTGTTATTTCAACATTTGGTTTCTCTCTACTTATGTTACTTTCATTGTTAGCTTTGAGATCATGGGTGGTGGGTTGAATCATGGAGAGCCAAAGGACTATGTGAAATGAAAAAAAATGCCCGAGATCTAGGAAATTCTCACAAAGAGGGGTCTTACTACCTATATGGAACCATTGCATGAGACTAAAGATAGTGCTATGAAAATATTTTCCGATGCATGGAAAGATGGGGTGGTCACTATAGCTAGTATCACTATGAACATAACTAAGGAACTCATTGCTGAGGTGTTTGGGGTTAGCCTCAAAGGCATAAATTTTTATAGAGACAAGAAAATATCGCAAAAGGCCATTCGGCGCTTCCCCAAAAGCAAGGATGAAAGGAAAAGTTTGGTGAAAGATTCTAGTGGGTGCTATGATGTGGTTGTTTTCAAAGAAATCTAGGTGACAGTTATGATGGTGATTATGGAATATTTTACCCTAGACGATAGGTTTAAATATGCCCATTCCTAATGGACTTGATGAAAAACAACCCATAGCTCCTAAGAACACCTACATGCAAACACCTATCACAGAAAGAGAGAGAAGAAAATAGATATGGAGGCCTAAATGCATTGATCCACGAGAGAGGAGAAATCCTTGATGTGCAAAAACAAAAGTTGCAATCAATAATGAAATGTCAAAAAAGGTTACAAAGTGTTATGAGATCAATCCTTATAAAAGGAGATCAGAAACCTAAAAAGGTAAAACCATAGGTTGCATAATAATAATTAATAAAGTAATTAATTATTATATGCATAAAGTTTAGCTTAAGTAGAAAGAGGTAATAAGTGACTAAATAATTAAATAAATATGATTCAATTAATTAGTAAACACTTTATTACTCTAACACCCCCCCTTAAGATAAACTTTGGGAGAAGCTAAAAACCTAGAAAGAACTAGTAAAAGAAAATGGGTCCTAGCAACAAAGGCCTGATCAGGTACCCAAGTAGAAAAGAGAGTTTCTACAAAGTAGAGAAATAGAGAAAACCACATGGGAAAAACTCTACTCCAAAAAGAGACAAAGACTAGTCTAAAGGACAGAAGAAGCCTCCAAAACTAGGAATGTTCTAGAAAATAGGAACAAAGATGAACATGTACAACATCACTGAAGCAAGAAATTAAAAATTTTGTCAAGAAGAAACTGATGATCTGAAGATCCTCCACATAAATATGACCAGGTAGAGAAGACTGTAATCTGCATGAGTGCCCTCAAATAACACTACTCAAATCGAGAGGCAAACAAAGGAAAACACCTGAACTCAAAGATATAGATGGCATAAACAAAAAAAGCCTAAAGAGCTGATCAATCAAAGCTAGAAGAGTGCATCCAAAAAAAGAAAGAAAAGAGTGTCCATATGGTAAATGATCCATCTCACCAGAATGCATAGGTACCTAGCCACTACAACCGCCTAGTACATAGGATCAAATACTAAATACATGGCTCACACAATCGAACCAAGGAAGTAGTAGAACCAATAGTAGAAACCCCCCCATACTGCTAAAAAGGGAGTAATGATAGGCACACTAAAAAGATCATCCAATATGAACTGCATGATGAAGATGAATCTGAAACATCGAATGTACAGAGAGAGTACAAACACAAATAAAGATACCTAAGACTAATGTTGGTGGAGGAACACTCACATGACAAAAGAAGATGGAAAACAAAGGAAAACATCAAACCCCCCTAGAACTTTATAATGGAGTGTGAGTACAAAGAGCATGAACATGTGCAAGATCCCATCAAAGCAATAGAATGACATTTTATCTCAGTGCATGTGCATAAAATAATGGTAAAAAAAATGAAGTATACACTTCTCAAAGAAGATCAAAGGCTATTGAAATAAAAGAACAACCTAAGATGAGCCATCCCTCAAAGGGAAGCGATCCCAAGACCTGAAACAACCAAGATATCCACTAGACTGCAAAAAAGAAAAAAATTGAATAAAATGAACCTGGAGAAGAATCTAGAAAAATGACTCATAGCACTGAAAATCTCTCTAAACAAGCTTTCCAATGACATATTGTTTTCCAAAAATGGAGTTTGAATGTGCAAGATAGAGCTCCTAGAGTGCAGAATTCAAGATCTAGCTTTGAAAAAGAAAACCACCATCAAAAAAATAAAACTAGAAAATATAACCTCCAAATCTAGAAAGAGCTTGGAATCATCTTTCCAACAGTATCTCGTTTGCCAAATTTTGACACCATATGCTCAAGATATGAGCAAAAAATCAACAGCTACGTTGGAGGGCCCAAAGAAGGTGTCTAGAAGGATCTGAGAATGGGTGACATCAGAAAAGGGACAAAAAACCACATGAAACCATTAGATATAATAAAAGCTTAGAAAGAGCTTTTCAGTAATATCCTATTTGCAAAAAACGGAGCCCGGATGCAAGAGAAACGGATCCCAGAAGACAGTAGGTCTAGAACACCATGATCACAAAGAACATCTGACTTTGATAGAAAAAAAGAGCATCAAATTGGAAAAATCACAAAACCATACCAAAAAATTTGGATCAAACTCAGAACCAACTTTCTGGCGATATATCACATGCCCAATTACGATCCCAGATGCCTGAGATATTAAAAAAAAAGCCTAGGTGCCTTTTAAAAAGCTCAAAAAAGGGGCTGCAAAGCTTTGCTGACATCAACAAACATGAGCCTAAACTTGATGTCCAAACAGCCGTCATGGCTTAATTCTCCCAAGGGCTCAAAAAAAGGGCCCTAGTCACGTGGGTGACCAAGGGGCTAGAGAAAAGTCGCAAGGGCTAGGGGTTGGTCCCTCATGCGACTAGGAGCTTGGCTAGAGGCGCGGTGGAGCACAAGAGGTGTGGGCAGCGTTGAGAGTAGCGGTGGGGAAGTTGGCAGTGCCAGTGGTAGAGGCGTGGAAGGCAGTGGCACCGTCGGTGGAGGCATAGTGCCCATTGGGGGTAGTGGCCACGGTGGCCACTGGGTGGTGCCTAGGTGACTGCTCAACGGCTGTGGTAAAAAAAATTTAATTAATTTTTTAATAAAAAAATCATACAACCTACGTGCCTCATAGTGTGTGCCAGGGTCGTACGACCCTAGTACGTAAATTTTTTTTTACGACAGAGGCCAACTTGTCAAAAATGGACAAGTCTTATATGGATGTTGACTATCACAGGCCTTCCGGACATAATCGTGAGGTCTGTTTGGGCCAAAAGTGCTCCAAAAAGTATTGATTGCCTCAGGATCCATGCCAGGGTCGATTGCAAAATTTTTTTCTCACAGATTCCAACTATGTCCACATTGGACAAATTTTATATGGATCTTGGGGTTCTTGGACACTCTAAACACAACCATGAGGTCCATTTGAAGCCAAGATGACTAGAAAAATAGGTCACCCACAGATCTTAACAGGAAACCCTCTCTAAAAATGTAGATCTGATGAACATGACCAAATCTCTCAAAAAGAGGATAGGGGCAAACAGATCTGAAGCTCTGATACCATGATGGATTTGATGAAAAACAACCCATAGCTCTCAAGAAAACCTACACATAAACACCTGTCAAAAAAAGATAGAGAAGCAAATAGCTATGGAGGCCTGAACACATTGATCCACAAGAGAGGAGAAATCCTTGATGTGCAAAAACAAAAGTTGCAATCAATAATGAAATGTCAGAAAAGGTTACAAAGTGTTATGAGATCAATCCTTATAAAAGGAGATCAGAAACCTAAAAAGGTAAAACCATAGGTTGCATAATAATAATTAATAAAGTAATTAATTATTATATGCGTAAAGTTTAGCTTAAGTAGAAAGAGGTAATAAGTGACTAAATAATTAGATCAATATGATTAAATTAATCAGTAAACACTTTATTACTCTAACAATTCCTACCATTTGTGTTACTTTATCATTTACGTCATAAAATTAGGGTGTCTGTACCTTACTATATCCTTCAATCCCTTCGCCTTAGTATTTCCTAGCATAGGAAGAAGGAGAAGAAACCCATTCCTCATGAAGGGCTTATCCTTCTTATTGTAGAACATATTAAGAAGAATGTCAGCTCTAGCCCTATCATCTCTTCACCCAAAAAATCTATCTCCGCTAAGAAACGCATTAGGGATACTATTGTTAAAGAGGAGAGTCCTTTAGGAAAACACTTAAGAAATGATAAGGATGCTGGTATGGAAACATATACCACTATTGATAGTGCAGATGGTTATGAAGACACGATTGATTCGACCAAGGAAGATAGTGATTCTTTGACCTTATTTTCGAATATGACTTTTGGGGATAATGAAAACATGGAAGAGGAAGCTACTGGTACTATGGATGTGGGGAATACCTCTGGGATCAAGAATAATAATGAGGATGACAAGAATGAGGAGGATGTTGGTGGTCAACATGTGCCCATCTTTGTGGAGTATGATAGTTCTGAAGAACATGATGTGCCCATCTCCCGTAAGCTAGAGGTGATCATGGAGGTTGGTTTGGATATTTAGAAGGATGCCATAGACACAGAGAAGATTTCCCCTAATGCAAAGATGGCTTCCCCTAGAGTGGAGAAAGTGAATGTTCCTATCAATTCTTGGAACATTCCCTTTATTAGAACTATGGATATACAGGAACAAAATGTTCAACTACTCAAAGATGATATGTACAAAAAAATTGACCCCCCCTTTGGGATTCTCCAGACTGCAAAGGCTGCTTCCATGTATTCATTTCATTTATTGAAATCGGTATTTCAGGAAATAATGAATTTGAATTTAAAATGTCATTCCATTTATGCTAAAGTGGCTTCCCTGTAGGAAAGGCTAGAGTCTACTTCGAACACTACGAATGGAAACATGAACAATGACAGGGACATGAAAGTGTAGGATATGCATGTTAGAATGGATACACTGGAGAATTCCATGAAGATACATATGTAGGATAATAAAATGTTCATGGGTTCTTCCATGAACTGCTTTCTGACCATAAAAATAGAGTTGGACGCTGGCTCCTGCAACAAGAAACCTAAGGAGGATGTTGAGGACTTGGAAGAGGAGGGCCCAAGTAAATGTACTAGGTCTGTGAAAAGGAGAAAGATCCAAGAAAGCATCCAGGAGCTCTTTGACTTCAATTCTACTATAAAGAAGGTCTCTGAGGTGAAGAAGGAAGTAGATGAAACTCATAAAGAGTTTGATTAGTGCCCTGGGTCCCTGGTGCTATCCTTTTCTTTTTTTGTTCTCCCTGGTTGTTGGTTTTTTGCTAGTGTTTGGTTTTGGGGTTGTTTCTGTTGGTTTTGGTTATGGCAGACTGGGTCCCAATCCAGTTTCTCTTTAGTATGCTTAAACGCAAAAAACTTTTTTTCTCTAACTTGTATGGGGTTTTGGGTCCCCTTTAAAACCTATTTTTTCTTGCAATCAAAAACATATCATGTGCATAGATGTGGATTTGATATTTTGATGATCATGTATAATGTGCTATGGATGATGTGTTGAAAAGGTTTATCTTTAGTCATGTTGATATTGGTCCCATTTCTCTTACAACATAATATGGTTTATTTTTTGGGTTAGAAAGTTGACATTTTGCTTTGGTCCATGTATTTGCATTAAATCCTATCTATTGGCTTTGAAGATCTCAGTGATGATGTAGCATGTAGTTGTGAAAAATGTGTGTTGTATTGAGTGAGGTAGTCCATCTTTCATTCTTTACCACTATAGAAATTCTTGAGTGTGACCTATTTCAAATTTCATTAGGCTGGTCTAGTTGTTGGCATGGTATGGTATAAGAGATAAATGATTCTATTTACTATAAATTCTTGTGTGTGACTAATATGTGAAGTAAATGTGAATCTAATAATGAATTTTATTAATGTATATGGAAGTTGGTACAACAAGTAGATAGCTATTATATAATATATGTATTTTTTTATTATTAGTGATAATGACTTTAGTGATAGATTTATTTTTTATTTCTTAGATTCTAGTAGTGACTATATTTGTACTAGAAGTTAGCCTAGTTGATAGTGATCCTACCAATAGTGAGGAAAGTGGTAGTGAGCCCTTCTAAAAATTGCCTCAACTAGTTTCAAGTTACCTAGTGATCTTTTCATAAGAATTATATTCTATGTGGTTTTTACAATCTTGGGTTTCCACATATTTTCTAGCATTTATGGTGTTGATGTTTTATGGTTTCATGTTCATATATTTTATAAATTTCTAATTACTTTAAGTATTTAATGGATTTAAAAATGGTAAGAAATTTATTTAATAATAACTGATTCAAACCCCCTAGTCCAATCCTTTCATTTACTCGGTTAGTTAAAAAATGTGCACAACATGAAGGATAAAGAGTAGCTAATATCTCTTACCAAAAAAATTTGTCTATTTCTTTTTTTAATAACTCGTACCCAACCAATACTTTGATTGTCATAATTTCTCCACAATAATATTATTTTCAAATAAAACTTTAATTTTTGTACATAGAAATAAATAATAAAGAAGAAAATATTATCTCTTCCTACTACATAATGTATTTAAAGGTAAAGAAATCTATGTAAATAGAAATCAACATCATGTAAAGTGGATAAAATTAAAGTTTTAAAGAAAACCAAAGACAATTTGTAAAAGATCTTCCTTTGGATAAATATTCCATTGATTCTTCCCTCCCTTTGACAACAATGCCAAAAAGAATGAATAGCTCTTCAATAGCCAAAATTATATCTCTGGTGTTTAGTTTAGATCAAGTACCTTTCATGTACCCATATGTAGTATTAGTTTGTTCTTCATTTTCTAGCTTTCACAACCTTAGGAAACCTAAAGTGTGAACAATATGAATCAACATCATTTGATAGTCTGATAAAGTTTAACTTGATGCAACCTCCTGATCATCTTAGTGACCGACAGATAGGGCATGGACCCCTAGTCTAATCCTCAAGTACTCAAATGTATCATTAGGTAAGGGTTTAGTAAATATATCTCCAAGTTTTTCTTTTGATTTCACAAACTTCAATTTCACTTGATTGCCCTTTACTTGTTCCCTCAATTAGTGATAGTTTATAGATATATGCTTTGTCTTTTCATGCATCACCAACTTCTTAGAAATGTTTATAGCACTAGTGTTATCACAATTTATCATCACCCAGTCAGTGATTTTTTCATTCACACCTTTCAAGATTTATTTTATCCATGCAATGTTTGAACAATTAGCAGAAACAACAACATAGTCTACTTCAGTAGTGGACTAAGAAATACATCCTTTCTTCATGCTTATCCAAATAACTAATATTTCTCCCAAAAATAATGCTCCACCAGTAGTGCTCTTTCGATCATCAATGTTTCTAGCCCAATTTGCATTTGTGTAAATGTTTAGTTCAAAATTGCCCTCTTTCTAGTACAATAAACTATAGTTTTCAATTTTTTTCAAATATCTCAAGATTGTTTTAATAACAGGACCATATGTGATTCTTTAGGATTAGCAAAAACTTCTTGCTACAATTCTAATTGCATGTGCAATATCTGGTCTAGTATGCACAACTTACATCAATTTACCAATCATTGATATGCATAATGTTTGATTTACCTCATTTGACTCATCATCCTTTGTTAATTTGCATCCTATGAACATAGGTGTACTGAATGGTTTTAAATCTTCCATACCAAAGGTCTTCAACACTTCTTTGATGTACTTTGATTTTGTAATTTGAATATACCTTCACTTTGTTGTAAAATTTGCAAACCAAGAAATAATTTAATCTCTCCAAACAACTCCATTTCAAATTATTTTCTCATTGCATCAGTAAATGATTTGCATAGATTATCATGTCCTTCAAATATGATATCATCAACTAAAATTTCAACAATAAGAATCTTACCTTCAGTTTCACCTATCAAGTATAAATTACTATTGTCACTTGTTCTAAAAAATCTAATAATGATAAGATAAGAATGTACTCTTTCATACCATGCTCTCCATGCTTGTTTTAGTCCATATAGTTCTTTGTGCAACTTACATACCATTTTTTTCTAATATGGGTCAACAAAACCTTCAGGTTGTTTAATGTATACCTCTTCCTTAAGTACTCCATTCAAAAATGCATATTTGTCATCCATTTGTTATACATTAAATCTTTTAAAGGTGGTATATGCAAGCAATATTCTAACTCCTTCAAGTCTAGCAATTGGTGAAAAAGTTTCACCATAATAAATATCTTCTTCTTGTGCATATCATTTGCATACAAGTCCTGCCTTATTCCTAGTGACTTCACCATTTTCATTCAACTTGTTTATGAATATCCATTTGGTTCCAATTACATCCTTATCATTTGGTCTGGGTACCAATGTCCATGTTTTGTTTTTTAGTATATGATCTATTTCTTCATTCATGGCTTTAATCCATTCATCATTTTAAAGTGCATCTCTAACATTTTTAGGTTCAAAGTCACAAACTAAACATGTGTTGTTTCTCACCTTACTTTGTGTCATCATGCTAGCTTTCTTGTCTCCAATAATATGATTTTGTGGATGGTGTCTCCTCAAAAATTTTGCAAGTTCATGCTCTATTCTTTGTTCTTCACTCAATTGATCAAGATCTTCCTTGGTAATTGTTTCCTCATTCTTGGTTTGTATTATAGGTTGATTCTCGGTATCATTATTCTATTTGTTGGTAATGCCAAGCCATTTCTTGGGTAGAGTGTTAGGTTGCTCAATTTATGTAAATCTACCATAATCTTCTAGTTACCTTTTTCTTTCTTCATCATTTTTCTTAGCAAACTCATCAACCCTCACATTTTCACTTTAAATCATTTTGTTAGTTGCCTTATTCAAATATTTTTAAGCTTTACTTTTAGTAGAATATCATAAGAATGTTCCTTCATCTCCTTTTGAATCAAATTTCCCATTTCTATCATCTTTAAGAATGTAACATCTACTTCTAAATATTTTGAAATAACTTACTTTCCATGGGTAACCATACCATAACTCATAGGGTGTCTTGTTTTAATATTTCATTAGTTCTACTCGGTTCAATGTGTATAAAATAGTACTAACAATTTATGTCCAGTATGTTTGTGCAATACCTTTTTCAACCATTAGTGTTTGAGCACAATCAACAATATATCTATTCCTCCTTTTAGCAATTCCATTCTGTTGTGGTGTTCTTTGTGTAGAAACCTATCTTTTAATTCCATGCTCATTAAAAAAATTAGTGAACTCATCATGAATATACCAACGACGTCTATCAGATCTCAAGCATTTTAACCCTTTTCCACTTTCTCTTTCCACTTTATCTTTATACCATTTAAACATGTTAAAGGCTTCAAAATTTTCTTTCTAAAACATAACAATCATCATCCTAGAGTAGTCATCAATAAATAAGATAAAATATGTGTCTTCATAGTAACTCTGAGTTCTCATAGGACCACAAAAGTCAATATGAACCAATTTCAAAATAGCATTAGATGAATAGTTTTTCCTCTTGAAACTAGATTTTGATATTTTCACCATTTGACATTGTTTACACATGACATAGTCAGGTTTAGATAAGCTCGGTAAGCCTCTAACTTTCCTTTTCTTACTAATTTTAACCATGTTGAAAAGAAACATGACAAAGCCATTTGTACCATAACCACACATCTTCAGTTCTAGATAATCAACAAGAATTTTTAGTATTGCCAAGATAAAATAGCTTACCTTTATATTGTTCACCAGTACCAACCAACTTTTTAGTCTCATCATATATGTTTACCTTTCTATTTTCAAAAGCAACTCGGTGACCTATTTTATTCAATTGTACTACACTCAACAAATTATAGTTAAGTCCCTTCACCCAATATGCATTCTCACATCTGATCTTATTGTTCAACAAGATAGATCATTCTCCTTTTACTAGACAAGGTGTATCATTTCACATTTTAACAGATCCACCATTATAATGTTCAAGGTATTCAAATTTGTCTTTATCACTAGTCATATGATGTGTACAACTACTATCAATAATCCAAATATCATTCTTGATAACTTTAGAAATGAGTTTTGTTTCAACATACCTTTGGGTGACCCCACAATAGTGGGTTACACTTTTCTAGACATGCTATTTTTGGCTAAAAGAACACATTTTAAATAAAATATGATGATTTAAGCCTTGAGATGTTCTATTTGAAGGAATTAATTACAAATAGTTAGCTCAAAGCCTCTCAAATAAAAAAAAAATTGATATAACATCTATACTCCTCATTCATACCTACAATGGAGTCTCCTTTGTACCTATTAAAATGTTGACAAAAAATCACTTCGACTTTAACTTTTGGCAGATCAAATGAATCCATTTGAAAAACCTATCTATGTAGTAAGGTACTATTGAGAAAAATATTGTGATTATAATGTTAATATATATTAAGTTTATTACGACTTTGTAATTTTTGTTTTTCTAAACATAGATATTTTACTATATGTCTACCTCCATGTCTGATGCTTATGGAAAAATAGTAAATGAGAAAAAACAATTCTAAAAAATATATATGCCCTAGGCATTGAAGTTCTCTTTCTATCAAAAAAAAAAAAAATGAAATTGGACAAATACATGACAATTTATAAGCTATGTAGTAAAGGTATGTCAAAATTATAGTTTAGTCAACTTCAAATGTTAATAAGATATTCAAATTATTATGATAATATCATCAAACTAATTGCATGCCCTCTGTATGGATGTTACAAAACTAAATTCGAAACAAGCAAATTGATATCTATTTTTAAAAAAAAGTTATGCTCTATGAAAACAATGTAACTCTTTGAAAATGACATTTTCATAAACATACCAATTTTCATTGGAGAAAGAAAAAACCATTCAAATCAATTCTAAAATAAAAATAAAAAAATTTATATTTAGATTCTAGATGAAAATTCCTAGAAGAATCTAATTTACTTCATCATTTTATTTTAAATGGTTTAACAACAATATGTCACCGAATCTAAAAGTTTTTTTTGAAATGTAGAGTTCAGTGTCTGTTTATTAAAAAAAGTATAACCCACTATTGTGGGCTCACCCCTTTCTTCTTCTTTTGAATCTTCTTTCAAAGCTATGAATACCACCTCAATGTCTTCATTAGTATCAGTGTTGGTGTTAGTGTCATCATTTTCTTCAACAAGGTAACATGCTTTCTTTCCTTTGTCTTTGTAGTCTTGTTTTCTTCTTCTGTCATACTATCAACTGCCTATGTGTTCTTGGTTATCTCTCCTATCAAACTTTATTTCATCATATCATTCATAATCTTTATCATCTCCTTTTCTGTTAGGCCATCTAGCTACAATGTGGCCAATTTATTTACAGTTAAAACATACCAAAGTTAATTTCCCTTTATATCTTTCTTTACCTTTCTATAGTCTTCGATCCATTAATGCTTCAAGTTCATCAAGTTCATCTTCATCACTATCACTATCACTATCACTCTCATTTCTTATCATGTGTTTATTCATTTATTTACCAATTTTTAAGGATGACATAAATGAAGACTCAACATTACGAACAATACTAAATTATCAAAATTATTCAACTCAAAAGTAGTCAATTTACTGATTAGGCTTTCAAGTGTAAGATGATTACCTAGAGCTGATCTCATTTCATGGATTGTAGAGATTCTAATAGCATAAATTGGTAGCAAGGTTCTAATAATTTTACTTACAACAGTGTCTTATTCAATAATACCTCGTGCACCACAGATAGCATTGACAATCTCCTTAATTCAGTTGTGGTATTATGAAATGTTAACTCCTTTTTTCATTTTCATTTCATCAGACTTTCCTCTAAGACTCTCAGCTTTAGCCCTTAGCATATTTACATCTCCTTCTTGAACTAGTGCAAGTTTTTCCCACATTCATTTAGCTAGAGTCCATGTCTTGACATCTTCAAATTCAACATCTGATAAGGAAGAAACAATCTCTATGATTGTGACATTATATTCATGTCTATCTCTCATCTAATCAATATTCAAAGGTCCAGTTGGTTGGATAATTCATTATCCAAGTAGTATATAGCAGATTCTCCAATTTTAGATATATGCAATCTCATTCTTCCTTTCCATGTTGAGAAGTTATCTTTTAAAGCTTTGGCACCTCTCTTTTATACATCTTGTGATCTTTAGCTTAAGTCCTTCAA